>BPLR01009743.1:0-160683 GCA_021605095.1 Caerostris extrusa | reverse complement strand
TTTAATCATACCATAAATTAAATTTTAATATTTATCAGTTATATATATATATATATAACGGTTTTTCAACGGAAAACAAACTTAAAATGTAATTTATATTTTTGTAATGAAATAAAAATCAAAAATGTTTATTAAATTAAATTAGTTTTTTACATGATATGTACTATATTTTCGAATGTCTTGTCATATTTCAATATCATTTTCTATGTTATTTTTATCTAGGTAAAAATCTATTTATTTATTTTTCACGAGAATATTTATACTTATCCCTTGAGTTCTAAGTTCATTAGAAGGTGCATTAGAAGATAAAATAGATAACATTTCGTAATTTTATAATAATTTTATATTAATGAAATAGTACATTACTTTTAATTTAATTTATTACATTTATGTGCAGTGTTACTTTTTTTAAAATATGAATTGAGATTACAAATCTTCAGCGTAATAAATATATCATTTAGCCAATAGCAATCGTTATATATTATCGTTGATAATTTGAGTTTTTAGTGAAAAATTATTGGTGACAAAAACAACCTCTAGAAACATTATCATTCTCAACAATAAACAATCTAAGCAATTCTGAAAAATTTGATTCACAATTATAAACATTTAAATTTAAATTTGTTGTGTTTATTAAAATTTAAAGAAACTTACGATTTTGATGATCTTTAGAAAGCTTGATATTTGATGTGCATAGTTCCTTTCTCTATATCCTGTACTATCTCTACATAACTAAATGTTTCAGTTTGTCTTACTTATTAAAATAAATTTCTTCTTATAGCTAAGCTCTTTGGACAGCATTTATCACGTTACCTTGTAATCTGAAAAAAAAAAAGAAATCTGCAGTTGTAAGATCTCTTATTCTTTTTTCATCGTGTACTTTTATTTAAATGGGAGAAATAAAGATCAACTAGATTAGAAGGTAATTTTAAATTCTATATAATTGAATTAAATTGATTTGATGAAAAATATAATTTCATGGAACTGAGTTAAGTTCAAATTAAAAAATAGAAATAAATTAAAAAAAAACTTATAGCGTACTTTATTTAAAAGTAGCTGTTTTGAATGGCACCATATTCAGTGGCTAGACGTCATTAAATATGAATGTCCAAAATCGAATTTCAAAAATCAAAATGTTAAGTTTAACTTACGACTTGTCAAAAATAGAAATAAATTAAAAAAAGCAAACTTATAAAGCGTACTTTATTAAAAAGTAACAGTTAGAATGGTACCTATTCAGTGGCTAGACGTCATTAAATATGAATGTCCAAAATCAAATTTCAGAAATCAAAATAAGTGTAACGTATAATTTGCCAACAACATTGACCAGGGATTTTGAGACATCAGAATTCACGACAAAGCCCAAAATTAAATAATTACATCTTTATTTAAAATTGCAGTTTCTTTTACGAGAAAGTTAAAAAAATAATTTACATTTTTTTAACTAACTCATGTGAAATTTGTTTTATTGAAAATACAACTCCTATATTATTTCTATATTTTTCAACTCCTATATTACGTTACCCGATTTTCAATATCATAATTGAATCGTAGATAGAGCAAAAAGTTACACTTTTTAAGGAAAATAGAATAGTATAATCAAACCCAAACCCAGAAAAATTATTTTCAATAAAATGAATTTGATTTAAAAAGTAAAACTTTTTCTATATTAAAAACAAGAAATGAAATTTCAGAAAATACAAAAATAGACATGTATAACTTTCTGAAATTTCATAACTATAGCAGATATTAATTTAAAAATTTTTAAAATTGCATGCCATAATGCATTTGAAAATGTTTACGAATAACTCCTCGCTGTATCTCTAAATTATTAAAATACTTATGCAAAAAAAAATTTAATTTTTCTTTTTTTAACAGTAAAAATTAAGTTTTTTGTTCCTTAATTATTTGATATTAGAAACGATGGACCATATAAAAGTATGTCTTTCCATATTATCCATTGCGCCATTGTAAGAATCCTTCCCCAATTAAGCTGTTTTCATGGCCAATGGTCACCTAGTCGGTTTCGCAAATAAATAAAACAGGAAATGTTACATATTGAAATGCAATCCGATTAATCATCGTTTATCAGTCGAGTACTCGCCCTTCTTCATTCTAACAGTACAACTAAAAGATATATTTTTTTATAAGAAAAATTACTCAACAAGATATGTTCCCAGAATTATCTTTACTAATGTAACTTCAGATAGCTGACAAAGAAACTTCAACCCTACTAAAAATATCTACAAACATCCAAAAAAAAAATTCTGAAGAAATGGAAATTAAATACGTAAACTCCATTATATTGTTTAGTTTTACCATTTTTAAATTTAATAGAAATTTTAAATTGGCACAGTTTTCTAATTACAGCAACAGTTCAAAAAGCTTTGGAATACGTGCACTTAAAAATAGAACAGAAAATTAAAATCTCTATTTCGTTACATTTTAGCTACCTGAATTAAGAATTAATCGCATAAACAAATTACTTTTTATTTAACTTGAACTCGCGCACATTGTAAACGCTAAGATTTTTTTGGCAGAAATAGTACAGTTCTTTTCGAAGATTTTAGCCAGGTTTTTAGCACGCATTAATGGCAACAATTATTCAATAACAAACGACAACAACTTCAAAACGAACGACAGTCTCAATTAGCATAGTATGTAAATGACTTCTTACCTATTCGTCAGCTGGTTGAAGAAATAGAACTTCAGCAATTTGATGAACAACTTAAATTGCGATTCTCTTCCAAAAGCTCGTTTTTCGTTGTATATTTTAGAAGGCCGTGACTAGCGACCGGCGAAGAGCACTCACCTCGTGTGTGCGGATGTCGAGTTCATGCTCGAATTGTTCTCCAAAACGTGTTCTGGTCTTTTTATATTTTTTTATTCCTATTTCTCCCCCAACTTTTTCACTCCAAAATGAAATTTCACGCCAAATGTTCTTTACGGTTGGTTTAAAACCTGCGCAGTTTAGATCTCAATCTTCTATTCGCATTTAAGTAAAAAACATGCAGAGATGCCAACTGCTACGGATTTTGCGCAATTTGTGCTGTAAACAACATGCATTTTCGATTAACTACACACCACGGAAAAAAAAAAAAAATATTTCTGCAGAATTTTTTTAAAAAAAAAGTCTTTTTTTAATCTATTTCTTTCCCAACTTAAAGTAATTTAAAAAAAAAAAAAAATTACTTCGATTTCATAAATGCAGTGCTAGCTTTTGCGAAAGACAATTTTTATGCAAATATTTTTTTTTAATTAAGCAGACAACATTGAATCTTATTATGTGCACAAACCATAGTGTCGCTATTGTATTTTTCCTTTGTTTAAAAGTATTTACTTAAAGGAGGATAAAGTTTATTTAATAAGATTAATATTAGTATTGAGGCCTGATAGCTGAATGACTATTGCTGTGGCACTCGGCGCTACATTGTTCGAGTCCTGGCGATGCCATAGATGTTTGCAGTGGTTCGAATCCACTTTCAACCGTAGGTCCCGGTCTAATATGACTGTAAAGTGTTGGACATAAGACTGACAACCCACCCCGTAAAAGAAAACATCTCCTGTTTAGAAATCTGCCAGTACGCAGATGACCTTGGTCCACCATGGAGCTGTTGTGCCAATGATGATGATGAGTATTGGTATATGAAACTACAGAAAATTATCTGAAATTTTACTGAAAAGTCTCACTTAAGGCTGGAAGAACATGCAGTGTGAATCTGAACATGCAATGTGCAGAACAAAATTCTTCTTTAAAAATTATTATATCTCCTAATAAACATATTTTATTGTTTTTTCTCTTGAATTAATTCGTCTGGTTTAATATTGTCACCACATTATGGTATTAAAGCTATATTAAAAAAAATTATTATAAACTTTAATGGATCATAATTAAAAGTTTTATTCTTTTGTGGTTATGTTAATTCTGGCCATTTAACCTCATGTCCTTCGCCACAAATATATAAAAGTCAGCAATATCCAAGTGGTATGCAATGTAATGCATATTGTAAAAGTAATAATAAATTATCGTTATCATTATTATTATTATTATGTGAAAGGAAAATTCAAAGTACAGTCGCTCTGGATAGCTCAAACTTGGATGAGGTTTGGTTTAGTTTGTCGCTCTACGGTCATTTTATGTACATTTTGAGATAATTAGACCGGGACCTTCATTTTAACGTGGATTCCGAACCACTAATATACATCCATGCCACCTCCAGGATTCGAAACTGAAGCCTGTGGTACCAAATGATAGAGCGCTAGACAATAGGCCATCAGCCTGCAAAACTTGCATAAGGAAAAAATGTGTTTGAAAACAACTATTTTGCCTTTTTACTTTCAAAATCCAATCGTTAAATTGTTTGCAATTATTTGTTATTGAAAATAAGATGTTTTTTACAGCATGTTAAACTTCGTAATTTCTTATGATAGTTCTTGCTATAAATTACAGTAGTAGTTCTCAAACTTTTTGAAATCGGGCGCATTTAAAAACTACAAACAATTAGTCCTATATACAAATATCTGGAAGTTTTACAAATTTTTGGGCCCTCTGTACATAAATTTTTGACATGCATCAGTTAGTAACATCTCATAGATTTATATTCCAGATGATCAATTCGCAGATTATTACTTACAGACGGCGCAGTCTCAAAGGCTGTAATGGAATTTTTAACATTGAAAATCACATAGACACTAGTGCTGCTGGTAGCAAACCATGGAAGTTACCACTCCTAATTTTTCTGAAAACTTCTTTGTCTCGTTATTGATGTTTGGTGACTTTTTATGTGAAGAATTAAAAAAAAGCGACCAGAAAGGATAGGTAATAAGGTTGTTTGTAATAAAAGCTATCTTTGAATTGGAAAATTGGTGAGAAACTAGTATATTTATTTTTATATTTGGTTATAAATTTCCCTGGAATACCACAGGGAACACAGAGAAATCCTACATAGAGAGCCCTTTGAGAACCTCTGAGTTACAGTCCAAAATTTATTATTTTTCTAGCAAAATTCTATAAAAAATTTTCAATGATGCTTTTGAATTTAAGTAGAAATTTTTGAATTTAAATGTAACCGAAACAGTTACAAACGATGTGACATATTACTGCTTAGTAATTTATCGATTAAAGTAGTATTTTTGCTTTTCATTAAGAACAAGAAACTTAATATAAATTAACCATATGATCTAATAATGCCAGAAAAATCTGTTACTAATTCTTTTCCATTTCATTTACTTTTTTTATTTATACTTTTTTTTAAACTTTTTGTGTGGGCATGTTTACAAATTATTTAATACTAAAAGTGAGACTTGCAGATTAGAATTTACCTTATAATTATGACATCATGAACTACATATTTAAAAAAACCAATTTTATAAACAAGAAACATTCGATAATTTTCTGGAACATTTCTCCAACAAAAAAAAAAAGTAGGGCATTTATTTTATGCAATTAGTGTATAATAGATGCTTACATTTGAATATATGATTTTATAACAGATATACACATCAAAAACACTGTGGTTTTCATTCAATTTTTACTTATTATTTTCATGGTCAAAACAAAAAATTATCTTCAACACCACGCAATCCGTCATTAGTAAAGTTAAAACAATAATTTGACTTTAACGAGCAAATTGGCAGCGTTAGCTGCCATGCACTTCTATCTGGATGATTACATTGAGGATGATATTGTAAGAGAAATATGGCTTGCTCAGTATATATAAAAAGTTAAAAAAAAGAAAAATTTGAATTTAAATACAAATACAGGAAAAAAATAAAATAACAAACAGAGAGAGCTGATAAAAATATTAGAGAGTTTTTGCATACCGTGTTTTGGACGTCCGTTAGCTTTTTCTCCCTAGCACGCATGCTCATAGGAAACATTATTACAGATACGCATACGCAATTTCCTATGAGCATGCACGCTGGGGAGAAAAAGCTAACGGACGTCCAAAATACGGTATGCAAAAACTCTCTATTATTTAGTTAAAATGTTCAGTGAAGTACGCGGCCGTTTATTATTGATGGGAAGAGTAATGTCATAATCAAGAAGGCGCTTGAGCAGAGTATTAGGAATATTATTATAAAAATTAGTTGCGAGCTTGTGAATAAAATTTTTAATTGAAGGAATTCCCACAGCAGCGAGAATATCTTTATTTCTGACAAACCACGGTGCATCAACTGCCATGCGTAATACTTTATTTCCAAGAGTTTGAATATCTTTGATTCTAGACTTGCAAGCGGATCCCATTATTGGACTGGCATATGTCATAATGGGACACATGTAGACCATATAGATAAGAATTTTAGTATCAATGTTGGTATGACTATTGCGAGAGATAAGAGGGTATAGTTTTTTAAGAGCCATATTAAATTTATTTTTGATATAATTGACGTGAGAATGATAGGCAAGATGCTTGTCAAGTATGATTCCAAGGTATTTTTGCTTCGTTTGACCAGGTTAAAGGAGTGCTAAAAATATTAATATTCGGACGTTTCCAAGTATAGAGAACATGTTTCAGTTTTAATAACGTTAAGTTTGATACGCCAGTTAGTTAGCCAATTTTCAAGAAGATAAATATATTTTTGAAGCATAGAAGCAATATAATTGATATTTTTATTTTGAACAAGAATAGCAGTATCATCAGCGAAAAGGCAGAGAGAAATGTTAGGTTTTTGAGGAATGTCATTCATAAAAGATAGTAAAAGATGAGGTGCAGGAACAGAGCCTTGCGGAATGCCAGCAGTCATGGGTTTAATGCTCGAGTCTGTGCGATTAACAGTGACAAGAAATTTTTGATTAGTGAGATAACTGATAATAAGCTTAATGAAGTGAGGAGGGAATTTGAAAAATATAAGTTTGTAGATGAGACCCTGGGGCCATTCCCTTATTAGACCTGTGTTGGTCTATGACTCCGAAGCATGAACTTTGGCAAGATCTGATGAGGCCCATTTGGGTAAATCTGAGAGGAAGATTTTAAGGGCTATTCTTAAAGGCGTTAGGAAAATAATTGTCTGGGAAGAAATTTGTAAATGCTATAAAAACCCAGATGTTATAAAAAATTATTAAGATCAATAAATAAAACTGGGCTGCTCATGTATTTAGAAGGAATGATGTAAATCCTGTAAAAGGGTCGTTTTGGCAAAAGCCACAGGGCAGGGACAAAGAAAAAGACCCAAGTTGTGAAGGATAGACGCAGTTGAAAAGATTTTGCTGTATTAAAGGTTAAAAAATTGGAGGGCCATTGTCACCCAGAGGAATGCATGGAAATCTCTTCAAACGAAAGCCTTGGTCTATCCTGGGCTGTCGTGCTATTGATGATGATGATGATGAAGATACTTAAAGCTTATTCATAATAAAAATAATAAGCATCTTTTGAAATTCCTGAAGTTAAAATGAAAGTACAAAAGAACATCTGGAAATAGAAATAATTTTATAATTCTTATCGTTTTTAAAAAGAGCCAGTGTGGTCTGTGGATAGCAATTTAGGTTTCCGAATTGGGGTAGCTTAGAACAAAACTTGATATCTAACCGAACTTAAGTGCCTATACTGAGGCTGGGCACAGTAAACCTATGATCTGGCATGTCTTTCTATTGGGCTTGAAGAGGAAAGGAGGGGGGTGCGAGTCTCCCAGATATCACTCCTGGGGGGGAGGGTCCATATTGGGGTGCACCGTGGGCATTTGCTACATTTCTATCATTTGAATGACCTCAAGTCAAAACTTCTGACATTTGAAAACAGAAACAACAGCATTTATCATAAAATTACCTCCCTTTCGCCATCATTTAAAAGTTTTTCTTTTTGGACAATATGTTTAATATCAATTTCAAGCGGATCATTAGATTATCCTTCGGGTTTATTTTTATTAAGAAATTAAAATAGTCGTTTTTTTTTTTTAATTACAGCTCACTCATTTGGAACTTGTCATGAATTTGATTCATTATTTATGCCTAAATTGATTCCTTCCTACAGTCAGTTAGAGTTTGAATTATTAAAAAAATTATGTATTTAGTATATTTTCCATTTATTGAGCGAATGATAATGTTTTTTATAGAAACAAAATTTGAATAAATATCTATGCCACAGAAATGTAGCATTTATTTTTGGAAATTTATAAAATGATTCTTCAAATCCTAATTCTTCATGGGAATTTAACTAAAGAAATTTAAATTAATGATACTTTTTAAATGTTTTGAAAAAAAGTATGATTTGTTTATTGAAAGTGATAAATTAAAATGTAGGACAAAGATTTGTATATAATATAGCAATTTTCGTGAAACAAGTTTTATTTCAAAAATGAAAAGAAAAGAAACAGCACCCTTTTTCGTTTTTTATTGGTTTGTTATTTAGGATAAAAAAAATGTATAAAAGGAGGAAAGGTTGTGAATTTTGAAACAGTTACAGGGAAAAACAACGCAATTTTGAAACTCATAGCATTGCGTGAATAAACGCAACTATTTAAATGTCATGACTTTTAAATAAATATATATACAGTAGAGCCTCTGTAAGTCGAACTTCAAGGGAGACGCCAAATAATTCGAGTTATAGAGTTTTCGAAATAGAAGATTTCGACTTACGTGGCTTTTATAAAGAAATATTCGACTATTAGAGGTTTAGATTCTTTCTTATTTTGAGTAAAGAGAGGTAAAATAAATAAAAATTCAAGTTGCAGAGGCAATAAACTTGTTTATTTGCAACTTAAAATTATATTATGTACTACAATAAAAAATCAAAATAATTCGAAACAACCTTAAAATTAAAAATATTATGTATTAAAAAAAGTCAGTTATTGTTATTTATTATTATTATTATTTTTTTTTTTTTTTGCTTTAGACAATTCGATCGTTTTTCTATCTATAGCATTATCTAAGCTATAAAGAACAGAAAATTCTTTTTCTTCCGAGTTGCTATTTCACACAGAATTGGTTATTCTATTTACTATATACTCATTGTTCATATTGTTATATTGCCATTGTTTCTAAGAAACAATGACATGCATTGTCGGCAAATCCTTAAAGTCGGTAACTTATTTTCTTCGAGCTATAGAGGTAATTAGTATCAATGATCGAGTTATAAAGGCTGTAAAAAAGATTGTAAAATCAAACATTGCTAATGTTCGAGATACAGAGGTTCAATTTTTTTCGAGTTACAGAAGGAAAATATATACCAAAATGTCTTGTGGGGATTGACTAATTATTTCGACTTATAGAGGGTTGAAATTTCGAGTAATGGAGGTTTTGGGGCTTGAAGAGAAGGGAACAAAAAATTTTCTAGTTGTGGAGGTTTTCGACTTATCGAGGTTCGACTATAAAGGTTCTACTGTATTCACAAAAATATTGTATTAGTAAAAATGTAAATAATAAACACATTTTGATAAAAAAAGAAAAGAACGAATAGCTTCTGATAAAGTTAATAACGTCTAACTTTCTTTTAGATGTATTCACCATGCATCACATTTTGAACACAACAATGGCATTTTTTATTCACAATTGACGTCCGTTATTTAAATAACGGGTCAATTTTGTTCTATTAAAAAAATTATGTCTGAAGGTTAAACTGCAACTTATATTATATTGCATAGTAGCAAATTGTGCATGGCTATTCATCAAAAGAATTTATACAATTGAACAAAAAATCTTATTTATTTAACTTTCGATAATATTAGAGATTTTATAATTATAATCAAAGACGATTAACTAGATTTCTGTATTTTATTTATTCCTTCCTATATTTAAATTCAAATAAACCCCCAAAAGCTGGAAAAAAAAAGTTATCGTGATTATTGAGTAAAAAAAAGTTTCAACATAGAGTTCTAAGTTATGATTACATATAAAGCATACTATACAAAGTATAGCAGGCGCATCATACAGAGCATAACATGACAAACCATACAAAAAGCTTAACAGGAAATTTGATTGAGTAAATCCTTCAGTAAAAGTTAGGGCCGGATATGCGTGCGGCTTTGATTCAGTGTCGTTCATGGATATGAACTAAATTATTTTTCAAAATAAAAACGCGATGTTTAGCTGCCATATTTAATAAAATTTTTTAGACAGCACTGCGCAACTCCAACACATAACACAATTATATAACAAATATTTACAAAATCATCTTAAAATTCTGCTTTTTTGTACTCTTCCGTACTCCCTGGAATTCCTCTCTCGAACCCGCATCCTCTCTTTTTCTCTTCCTCCCTCTCCCATTATTGATTCTGAAGTCTAACAGTCGAAAAAAGTGCAAAGTCTAACGTAAGAGTCAACTTGTCTTTGAAAGGAGGATCTATCAACTAGAGTTCATAGCTTTTGTGGGAATGCATGGTGAATCCTTACTCCCTCTATTGGACGCTGCAAGAAAAAAAAAGGCCCTCATTGTTATACTGTGTCATCGTACCCTTTTCATGTGAGGCAAATTTAGCAGTCCTGAAAAATTAAAGATAAAAAATGTATGATAAACTAGATTGGAAAAGAATAACTAACATGAATGAGAAATTCATAAAGTACACAAAAATAAAATGAAAAAATTGTATACCGGAACAGCAGATTCTTATTAAAATAAATTGTTAATTAGAAATCGGTACACTCTTATCTGAAAGGAGGAATAACAACAAGCGTTGAAACATTGACGATTTTTTTTTAACATTGTAGAGTGTTTCTTGCTTTCTCAGTAGAACAGTACTTGTTTAGGAATTTTTTTCCTCTTTTGGTGGGAAATGAAATTTGTTGATTGCTGGTTATTTTGTGATAATACCAATTGCAATACACACACACGTGTCTGTGTGAGAGAGAGAGGTTTCTAGAATGCATTGAAAGAATGAAAGATGTGGGCAAAATTATTTATCAGTGGAATTATAAAGAGAATAATAAAAATTTCATATTTTTGTAATATACCTGATTTGCAGCTATCAATGAATTAATATTCAACTCTATTTTTGTCAAGCGTATCTTTAAACGAATAAAATAAAGAATTATTTTATTCGTTTAAAAATATTTTATTTAAGATATTTTTTTAAAGATCGTTTATTTTATTCGTTATTTAAGTTTATTTGCTCGTAAGAACGAGCGAATAAACATAAATAACGAATCGCGGTGATTATAAATCACCTGATCCGTTATTTGCAGGCGGTTGTTTTTCTTTATCTTTCTTTTTCATACGTTAATATATTTGAAATTACTAATTTGATGAAATCAACGTTTTGCTAAAAGTGATGAACAAACTTTTGTATAACTGTTTATAATCCAGATTGAATTATAGGTATCTGTTTTTGTAGCCATAATTAATAGTAGCTACATTTAATTAGTTAGTGAATCGTAGGGAGTGGCATCGTGCACTTTGAGATCCAGTGTTCTATACACTCCATTATGAACTTGTAACTACAAACACCCTTCCCATTAATACTATCTTTCTTTTAAATTCATTTTTACTGAATAATAATAAAAACATACCTATCCTTCCAATTTTTTTCTTTTTCTTTCTTTTTTTTTTTTTTCAATTCCATATTCATAAAACTGATGAGTGCGTAAATTTTACACTTTGAAAAAGGATGAATACAAATTTACCACATCGGAAATAGCTTGCAAATGTTATTACAAATTTCATTTCACAATTATAGGATTAAATTTCTTTCACTTTCCTAGTTGTAATCTTGAGTTAATCCTTGTAAGTTACTTTCTTTTATTTGAAAGATTTTTCAAAAGAAATTTTGAAATGATCTATATTCGTGTTAACAAATATTGAAGCATAGGAAATAATTTGAACTATTTACTATTTAATTGCTGCTATCATAAAAGAGCGAAATTTTCTTAAATTCTCCTTTAACACTTTTTTTCCTTTGAAAATCCTTATCTTCCTGCATTAGATATAAAAAAAAAAAACTGTGTCTTTTATATTTGACTGTCTATCATGTGTAATAAAAGAAAAACAACATAAATGGAATATTTAATTGATGGAGTAAACATCTCTCCAAAATTATGTCATCAATACAAAATATAACATATAAAGTTCGTATCTAAAACGAGATAGGTCTGTACTGTTTACAATAATTTTGTTTTTTAATCGAAATCAAATTTTATAAAAAATTACTCTTTCTCAGCTTTTTTTTTCCCCCTCTATATGCATATCATCTTACATTTTTCAAATCAATCACAAATTTTAAAATTATTATGAGACCAATCACAAATGAATGCCATTTGTAACACTGGCACTTAAATATATCTTTCAATTAGTTTTTTTTTTTAATTACTTCTGATAAATTTAATACCAACCAATATAAACCATTATAATTATAAGAGAAAAATTATAAATAATTTATTTAGTTTCTATTCAAGTTTTTGGTTTCTAATTGCCTCTCTGTCAATATAATGAATAAAAATATATTTAATTATGCAGAAATTTGAATTTATTTAATAAATGAAGTGTAAATGGTAACTATTTTATCTATAGTTTTCTTTTCTCAAATTTTGAAGCATCAGTAATTGAAACAAAAGATAACCTTGATTTAAGTTACGGTTCGTATTATGATAACTGTCTGATATCTCCTGCAGTTTCGCTTCAGTTTCGGAAAGTTGGAAAGTTTAAGATACGGGGAAGTACCTTTTGAGCATATTTGCAGATGTACAGCAGTTAACCATCAGATTGTGAATAAATTCTCAATTTTTTGTTGTCACTCTCCTATTTTAAGTGATTTTTAAAAGTACGAAATTATTTTGTAAGTTTTTCTATAATTATTTATTATGTTTTTATTAAAATACTTGCTGCGTAATTATATTCATACCGGCATGTTATAGGCAAAGTACTTCAAAACTAAAATTACTAATCTTATAGTAATTTTAATATGATATTCACGCTAATTAACAAGTGCGAAATAAATAAATAATTAATAATTTATAAATAATAAATTAATATCTTATTTATAAATTATTAATTATTTATTTATTCGCACTTGTTAATTAGCGTGAATATCATATTTTTAAGTTTAAAAACGATGCTTTACGTAATATTAAAAAAAAATTCATTTAGTGCCTTAATCTAAATTCTTATATTGTAATGTGTATATATTTGTAAAAAGTCTTATTTTACATTTTCCTTCTGTTCTAGTTTGGATGTACTGTGCTAATTGAAGTATCAATATGTGGAAAATTATATTTTGTAAGTAGATCTGTATTTTGATAGTTTTTATTTTTATTTTATTTATTTATTTTTTTTTTTTAATGTCTCGGACTCCTGATTCTTTAACATTGTTTTTTGTATCTTTTTACTTACGAATTTAAAAGAATTTCAATGGCTTCATTTGAACGCGTATATATCTATAAATACAGTTTTTAGTTTAGAATTTTTTTTTTTTCAACTTTTAAGTTAGTGCAAATACTACATTTTTATGCTCTAAATTTTCTTACAAAAAATAAATATATTCATAAATATAGCAGTACTAAAGCTTTTTAAACCCGACTAGGGGTTTTGAGATGTATGCTTGCTGTAGCTGGTTTAAAAAAAAAAAAAAAAAAAAAAAAAGCTTTAAAGCACATAGAATAATTAATATAAACAAATGGAAATTCTATGTTTTAAGCTCAACTATGCTATATTTGTAATACATTAAATATTGTTTTTCTTATCTCATTTGCATCATTCGAAAAAATGGAAAATTCTCCAAACGTTTTTAAAGATAGAAATATTTCAAAATGATAAAAAGCAAAAGCCAAAATGGGTACACAAGGAATTCATAATCTGATGTAGTTCAATAAATTTATGCATTGAAAATAATATGAGAATTTCAATCTACTAGTTTTGTACCATATAATAGTATTTAAAATGCTCACACAAACAGCCACACTGCATTCATCACACTGATGAAATGAATATTTTCTTTTTTTTTGTAATATAACTACATAACATTTATAAGCTCATGATGTTGCTTCATTGAGTATTGGAAAATGTTGGCCAGTAAATCTTAATGGTAATAATGGACATGGTATAATTTCTTATGTTGCTGATGTTTTTATTTTTGTTTTATTATTTCTTCTGCTAGTTTTTGTTTAGAGACGTGAAATGAATAGACTGGCTTTTTTATAAATAGTTTTGAAAATAACATAATTGTTTAAGAGGATTATGTAGGTCTTATTTGATCTATTTTTGATTATTGATACTTTCCATTTTTATCAGTTTTTTAGAATTGCTTTTACTTGGAAAAATATTTTAATCTGTTTGCAGTCGTATTGTAATCACTTTGCATCAGCTAACTATGTGCTTCGGTGATAGCGAAATTTTCTCTCTTATATGCATTTATGATGCAAATGGGTTAATAATAGAATAGCATTTATAAGATCTTTCATTGTTGGTCCAGGTTAGCATTTTATAAGGAATGCTGCAAAGTCTTTCAACACTTACTTAATATATTATTAAAGCAGTAACTGTCTTTGCGATTGGTTGTATTATTGAATTGCTTTTTCTTAACATTTAATTTTATTATAAATTCTTAGAATTTTGAAAAAGAAAAATTATAAGAGTTAGATAACTCCTTCAAAAACATCTTGCTCACCACCTGTTTTTAAATCTCATTTTTTGTATCTAATCCAGAATTATCACATAGTTTGTAATATCCTCTTATTACAGTTGTATCTTCCCTCTAATCCAGTTATTTAGAATGACTATTTGCATAATTTATAAATAAATGGGGAATCATTTTTTAATATTGTAGGTGAGATTGTCATTGTAATATTGTAGATGAGATTGTTATTAATTCTCAGATTAGTTTGAATATATATTTTTTTAATATTAATTAGTTAATCTTTAAAAAAGGGAGAGATTGCTTCAATTAAGATAGTAAGTGATAAAAATAACCAGGCAATAGAAAAATAATATCTTAATATAAAATTTTCATTTTTACAAAAAAATAAACTGAACATTTTTGTAATATTGAATAACTATACATTTGGGGGAAAATTGGATTAAGTTTTATAATCCTTCATTAATATTTTTATTTTAATATGTTGGCTTAAGTAGCAACTCTGTATTTCTGTAGTTAAATTAAACATCATTTTATTTTTATTTGAAATCTCCTCTCCCGATTTTTATTATTAGAAGTCTTCTTACTTTTCCTATACCTCTTAAATATTTAAAATGTATAAATATTTATTTAGTCATCTTATATCTATTATTGCTGCTGTTAATACATTAGGCCATTTTTAAATCGCACATATGGGGAAACAAATGCTGAATTTATAACCAGTAAATTTGTCTGAATTCTAGTGTTAATTAAATTTTTCACTTTCATAAATATTGAATTGACATCTATTCATTGATTTTTATTTATGTTAACATTAAAAACAAAAATCTTACAGTCCTGTGTGTGTAAAAGAAACAAAAACGCATACACACACACACACAAAGTTTTAGGTTTTCTTATAGAATTTTACATTTACCATTACTGTAATTACATTTTAGTTGTTTGATTTTAATTTGATTGAATACTGAATAAGCCTTTTGAATCACATGAACTTTTTCATTTCCATTCTTACTCTGCTCATCTTCACATTTCCATAATTGTTTTATATTTGTATTTTTTCTCTTGGGCAAATTTCTTTCTAAAATAAACAAGCAAGATATTCAAATGTGCATTAACTAGTATATAATTGTTTCATATGTATTTACTATATTATGTTCTTTTCATTTTAGATGCTATATTTTGTTATTCCTTCATATTCATTAACTCTCAAACAATAAATTCTGATAGTGAGATAGAAAATAAAAAAGAGCCAACAGGTATGTGAATTTCCTGCTCTTGTGGTGAAAAAAATTTTTTTGTTATTGCTTTTTCTTAACCAACACTCATAAGTTGCCCAATGTGATTTGTATTTCTGAGGCCATTTTATTTTTATTATTATTTTGTAATTAAATTTAATTATGAAAGTAATTACAATTGAATCTGCATAGTTGTTAATAGTTATTAATTTATCTTGTTTGTATAATTTTTTTTTTATTTAAGAGACTCAAAGATGGTACCTTCCATTAACTTGACCAATTTTCTCATCAAATATAAGTGTTTATTATAAAACCAAAGTGTCCTGAATCTCAATAAGTAATCAAAATGCCAAAACAAATGCTTTAATTTTAAAAAAAAGTATATAATAACCTAAATGAAATGGGGAAAATATCAATAGTGAATTACAATAATAGGAGACAATAAGAATAATAAATAAATAGAAATGCCAAAGATAAATCAAATAGCATTATTATGTATTTATCACAACAATAAATCTGTACATTAGGCATAAAATTACAAATTTTTATCAGAATTGCTGAAAATATTTCTGATTTTGAGTGTAAGTAATGTAATATGAATTGGATCATCAAGGGTGATAGATAAGCCCCCTACTCTAAAATTTTTATGCCATTTTGCATTATCCCATAAGGATCTTAATGGTACATTTCCTTTCCGGATCCATTACATTACATTATATTAATAATTAACCATGCAATGATCATTTCTATAGGGTTGGTGGCAGAACCAGAAAAAGTCAGAGAAATTTGTAGAAGTAGCTAAAAATCGGAGAAAGTTGCTGACAGAAGCTTTTTGTGCCAAACATGCTTGCAATTGTGATTTTTGTGGGATCCCTGTAAAAACAATCATGCGTGCAATTTGCAATTTTATAGCCAAGCATGCTAGTCAACTCAGATTTTTATTCATTTTATGGCAACCTTGTTTTCGTGTGTATGTTTTTTTTTTCCAATGATGGGTTGTCCAGTTTGAATTATTTTGTTTTAAATTTGTCTTTCACTAGTGTCTGTTTGCTTTTATTTGTGCTCCATTGTACTTGTGCTATTATTTATACTCCTGTTATTGCTTAAGCCAATTTAGTAAAGTAAAGATTAATATATTTTTTGTTAATTATTTATTATGTATTAACCTGAAATTCATTCCTTAAATCTAATTTCACATTCCTTTAGCATTTCCACATTCCATTCTGCAATGGTTGGCATTTGTTACTTACATTTACTTATGTGTTTTTATATTTAATTAGTGAAATTTAAGTCTAATGAATTATTATTTATATATATTTTTTGTGTATTAAGCTTAAATTATTTAAGTAATGTATTGAATGCATACTTTAATCTGTTATTTGTGTGTTTAATTACAAAGTCTGCTCTTAAATTGGGCTTCCATTATATTTATACATAGAGGGGGGTAAAAGCAAAATTCAGTGGTGTGATGTTGCCTTTAAAAACACATTCACAATTGCTGTTTGCCATTTCGTTATGTTTTGCTGTTTCTTTTTGGGAGTTTCTTAATTGTTAAAATAAATCTTGTGAATTCCACTTAATAAAAATAGTTTTAAATAATAATTGATCTATATTTATTTTAGTAATTAGTAGGTAATTTAGTATTGTAATTATTCATGGGTTTGCTGTAATATATTGTTTAATCAATTTTTTTTTAAGATGTTCATGCTATTTTTTAAAATTAAATTTCATAAAATTATATGAATTTTCATATTGAATAATTGGTAAAAGTGTATTTAATATATATTGCATACATACAGTGATTTTTAGTGGAAAGAAAACCAGGAAACTAATATAATTAATAGCCTATATGTCAGGAAAAAAATTTCACACTTTCTATAGTCACCCTGTTCTAACATCTTTTAATTGATGGCTCAAATAGATTCTCCAGCAATTGAAAAAATATTTTTTCATTGAGTCATAATCAAATGTCAACATATTAAACCATGGAAAGTCATAATCAATGTTATTCTTTTTCTTGTAAATAGACTTTACATATCAAAATATTTTTGTTTCTGTTCCTTTAATTGTGTAAATTTTAAATTTAATGAGACTTTTGTTTTATTTGTTATAAATGCCTCTTAATATTTTATGCATTTCTTGATAAATCCTCAAAATTCTAAATTATGATTTATGGTATTAATGTTTTCTGGGAAAGAGGTCCAGCTGTTTGAAAAGCACCTGAAAATGGTGCGTATTTTTAAATGTTAAAAGGAACTTCTACTTGTTTCTTTTTGCATAAATTTTGTAGATGGGATACCTAATAATGTTATTAGACCGTTGAATACTTCTCTACTATCCAGTAAACCCTTTCCAAACTTAGGGTCGTGGCATTAATACATTGTATGCGCAACAAACTGGCTTCTGCTAAGTTTAATAACTTTCTATGGGGAAAGAACGTGTTAGTTACTTAACGTGATTATTTATTTTTTCCCTTTAAATAGAAGATCTGCTAATTTAAAAAAATTATATGGTGTATTAAAAAAGTAGTTTTGAAAATTAACGCATTGCTTTAAAAACTGTGACTTGCTGTTACAAAATTTTTTTTTCTCATTCGTAGCGTAAAGTTTTTTAAAAATTAGCTATGCTTTTTTTTACATCGACAACATTACTGTCGAGCATAAAAGCTGGATACTTGAATTGTTGTATTTGTCCACTTATTCCTCCTCCATTACAATGCTATAATTGCTAGAAATTTGGTCATTATCAGACTGTGTGCAGAGGTAAACAAACGTGTTCTAGCTGCGCAGTGGCTGGTCAATCTGAACCAAAATGTTCTAACTGCCATCAATTACATCCCGCTAACTCTAAATCTTGCCCTCAGTGGAAAATAGAAAAGAAAATCCAGGAAATAAGTTACCAATAACCTACCTCATTCTGAAGCACGCAAATAAGTCTTGCAATCTACTGTCTCTTACACTGAAATAACCACAAAACAAATTCCCTCAACTCATTCAGTAGCTAAACCGACTTGTTCCATTGCCATCATGACCGACTCTACCATAACGGACATTGTTTGCCCACCACTTAAACTTCTAAATCCATTTTCGACTCCAGTACAGAAATCTTCTAAAAACTTCACTGCTAAATCGAAATCCACTAAAACAGCTCATGATTCTGACAAACTTTCTACTTCTCCAGTTGCATTAAACAGACCTCTAATATCCCAAACCCATCCACTTTCTTATTTGCTTGTAAATTACCTGCAACCCAGCATACAAACAACAAAGTTCAGAGCGATCACAAGAAGAAAAATTGGGTTACTAAAACAATATCTTCCATTAAATGTAAATTTACGTATAGTAAATCCAAACCATTGCCAAAATTCACTAAATAATTTGACACAAACAGACTTGAGCCATTGTGTCTTTTACTACTCCGATCGTTTAGAAAATGAATCTGAAACGGAACCCCGATTCTTCATACTGGAAGACATATTAGAATGTAATGCAAATGACATGATTTTCGAGCAGACAAATTTTAATTTAATCATTAACTTTATAAATTTTATATGGTCTTATAATTTACATTTTACTATTTTAATCATTCATATATTGCTACATTTTTACTTGCCCTTACATGCAGCAATTATTTTACTTTTGAAGGTTTTAAGAATTAAAAAAAAAAAAAAAAAACGTTGTTTGTTGCAGTATAGGCCAAATCTTGCCCTTGTGTCATGAAACTACAACCAACCATCCACAGCTTATTCTTATAAAATATCCTTTCTACAGGCACATTAGTGTTGTGAAGAAATAAAATGTATTCAATAATTATATTAAAATTCATATTCAAATTATTGGTACAATAGTGCTTGAACAATTCCATCCAACAGCTTTGGAGAAAATATCCCCGAGTTCTATTCAGTCACTTTTTATGGTATAATGTAAATAGAAGTGGATATTCATGAAATACTTCTGTATATTTTGCTTATAATTAATAATCCCTTTCAATAAATATATTCTTTACATTTTGAATTTTTCCCACTTTTTTTTCTCTCTATTAATTCCCTCATTAAAGTATTTCAAATTCTTCAAAGAACAAAGTTCACTACTCCAAATAAACTTCGTTAATTTAAAACTTAGCTGCTGTACTTTTCATATATTTCTTTGTCAACAGCACTGCAACAACTTTCTTGTAATTTGCAATAAAAAAAATGAATAGAATAGGAGAAAACTGCACTGATTCTTTATCTGTAACACATCTTGTTGGAATGTTATTGACATGACAAAAGCCATAATTTAGCATTGGGTTTTCAAAAAGAGTTTTTTAGTGAATCGCCATGCGCTTTGAAGGCCATCCCCAAGCCGATGACTTTTTAGCATCAATTGAGGATTGGAAAAAAAGTTGGCAGAAGTGCATTGTGTCCGGATGGGATTATTATGAAGGCAATGAAGTAAATTTAGAAGAATAAATATAGAATTTTTGAAAAAAAAATTATTTGGGTCTTACTTTTTGGGCACAGTTGTAATTCATTAAAATATCCAAAATTAAAGAAATAGTGGATACTTCTACTGATGCTATAATGCATGCATAAAGCACTTCCGTAAAATAGGTAAATGTGCAGCTATTACATAAATGATAAATGTGACAAAATTAATTTTAATTAGGTAGGCTGTTTTTATTATGAAAATTAGTCTTTGACAATTGCTGCTTTATTATCAAATAAAAGCATCTAAAAATTGACTGCTTAACATGATCTTTACTTATGACTTTTAAACTTCTTTCCCTCCCTCTTTATATGAGAAATATTGAATAGTTAGGGCTTTCTTCTCCTTAATCAGTTTCTCTCCTTAGTGGTTGAAACTGGTTATAGCTTTTCATAATTTAATATAAAAAAAGGCTTCATTTGTAGATTGGAAATGATTTTTAAACAATTTCCTAACACCAAAATAATAAATATTAATCATTTTAACTTCTATTAATCTTTTATTAAAATTAAAAGAATAAGAATGGTTAAATTTGTATTAAAAGTTTCATTCGTTGAATTTTATTAAAAAAGTAACTTTTATGTTGATTCACTAAAATGTAATTTAAAAACAGTTCATCAAAATGTATTTGTATTGTTAGTGACTTTTTTTAAACCTATTAAAATTATAGTTTTTAATTATATTAAATTTTATACATTAATGCAAGCATTTAGTTAAACTTATGAAGTGTGAAATAACACACTGAAGACAATAATTCAAATTTGTATTTTAAAGACATTTCATTTAGACTTGTATTTTATGCTGTTTGTAGCAAATTTCTTTTTTTATTTATATTGTTTTCAGAGAAAGTTGTAAGGTTTAAGTAAACTTTTAATTTTGTGCTTTAGTTTAACTGATTTTGGTACTTACTTGATTTTTTTCATCTGTGTCTTTCTTGTATCAACAAACCAAATATGGAAATCTTCACATTGTGAAAATTTGTTGATTCCCATTACTATTTGAAATATTACAAGCTTGAGAAAATGCATTTTTCAATACCTAAAAATTCTTCTCAAATTAGTTTTGTTTTTGCTAATTTTATTAATATATTTGTATTAGAGAGCTAATTTATTGGTCTTGTATCCTGAATATCAATAAGTTATAAGTTATTAAAAACTTAATTCAAATAAAACAAAGGTTTTTATTGTGATAATAATAATAATGATAATGCTACGTGTACATAAGCCAGCTTTCTTTATACGACAATTAAGCCACTTTTACTCTGAGGAAAAAATGTCTTGATCTAAGCTGTTGGTGCCATTGTAATTTGTATGAGAACCCTGAAAGAGGTAGTATTTGAAGGTGATTGTAAATATCTGCTTGATAAAAATGGAAGAATTTTGGGTATATGAAATTCAATCTGACCATCCTTGGCATGGACATAAAAAACTTTCAGTTTGGGGTTGCCTATCAATTTTTAGAGTTTACTCCTCCATTTCAGCAACACAATATGTTGTACATGTTATACATGTACAACATCATCAACTGCTTCAGTCCCAGTTGTTGCTATGTTGTATCAATTGATGATCAAACAAACTAAAAGTGTTATTCAATTATCCTCCCCCAACACGTGATAGGATATATGAAAACTTCTTAATTCCTTGTAAAGGAAAAATTTCCCCATTAGAGTATATTTTTTTGCTGTACTACTTTTTTTTATCACTGTTCTTTGCCTTTGTAACTTGAGTAACTCAGTGTTAATTTTTTTTATCAATATCATTAATGATTAAGTATTGTTGAATATTGAAAATATCTTATAAAAAATTGTACAAAAATTCATAGTATGGAAATTTATTTATATCTGAATTATTAAAAACATTGTTTTCCTAGGTCCATGTGTAACGAATTTAACTTCTCCAAATGGTGGTTTTCACATCGTTGACACAAAACTCGTACAGCATCTTTGTTATTGGAATATAACAGCAAATCATTCCAAAGGAAATAATGAAACTATTGAAATACGAATATTCTTTCAATATCTTTTCCTTCATGAAAATGATGTTGTAACAATTTTTAAGCGTAATGACGATTTTACCAATGATTCTTATTCTTTAGTAGAACCTATTCGTGCTCAAAATGGTAAGTTATATTTTATTACTTTATTAGTAATAGGTTGTTTTCAAATTGAATTATTTTTGGATTAATATAATTTATAAATCTATGGTACACAGATAATGTAGATATAATTTAAGATTGCACTCTTTAATAATCTTATTAAATTTTTTAATAATTTTAATTCCAGAATTCTTTCTGAATTTGAACCAAAATTTCCATTACACAATTTTATGTAATTTAGGCTATATTTTTTTTCGTAAAAATTCATTTTTTTTTTTTTACACATGAAAAAAAAAATAAATAAAAACCATGCCCATTTCAATTATAACTGCATTACATAATAATTGGTTAGAAATTATGAAAATCTCTTAAATGCAGTATATTTATGTCAACTAGGCTAAGTAATGAAATTAATGATCATAGTCTTAATCTAATATTTTTGTAATATCAGTTTTATTATATGTGCTTATTAATCGCTTACTGATTATGAAATGTCTACATTAAAGTTTTTACATAATAAAGGCAGAAGAACACAATTTGTCATTCGTTACTTATCAGGCTCTCTGTTTTGCCACATCCATTTTCAAGTGCAATATAACATATGCCAAAGCTGTTTTTGTAATAAATATTTGGTTGTATACATAACAAAGGAGATTTTTCAGTGATTAAAGTGGATAAATACAAGAAGAAATTGGTATATCATTATCTTGTAATCAGTATCATAGGAATACATATTCCAAGTATATTTTAAGAATAAAGTGTGGAGACAAAAAAAAAATTAAAGATGGGAAAGATATGTGCATTACAGGTTAATATCTACTTAAGCTCCAAGACATAAAAAATAATGAATGACTATAGTGTACACTGCTGTGAATTAAGCTTTACTTGTATAAATCAACATTAGGATAATGCATATAAACTATTATAGTAGTCATTATCATTATTGGTACAGCTCTTGAAGGGTGCTGGCCTAATTCAAGAGTTTTTGCCCCACATTTGTTTCCAGTTAGTAATACTGAGTGTTTTCAAGTGTTCTCGACTTAATCACCCCATCTAATTCTTGGTCTTCCTTTGGGTCTAGATTTGCTGGGGTTTTCCTTAAGGAGTCTTGTTGTTCTGTTTGACTCCATTCTCTTTTATGACCTAGCCATTGAATTCTCCTTATCTCCATAACAATATCTAATTTCTTATAACAATCAAACGTTCTTTATTTGTTCTAAATCTTCATTCGTCATTTTCATATACTGTTCCAAAATCTCCCTTTCCTATACTTTCAACAACTCTTCATCACACTTTCGTAATCTATGTCTCAGAGCTGTAATAAAACAAGTGATCTGATAATGACTTTGTATTAAACAATTTTTAACTTTCTATTTTGTTAAGGTGATCTTTTGTAGTGCATAATAGGAATTTCCTGCTGACATATATGCTCTAATTTCAAGATGCATTTCATTTTGATCATCAATTTGAGGACTCGGATATTTAAATTCCTTAACTCTCTCTTAGTTCTCGCCACCAGCATTCAAAGTTCTTTATACTGTGGTCTGTCTTTTTTTCTAGTATTTATCACATATTTAATTTTTGTACTATTAACAGATAAGCTATATCCCTTGAGTTGAGAAGCAGGTCTAAAAATCACTTGTTGAGTGTTGCCTGATTTCTGGTCAGTGGGACCAGATAATCAAAAGCCAAAAACTGACAGGTTTTGTGCCTCTCAGATTCACCTTAATCTTCCTGTCACATATTCCAAGCATGCTAAATATGTTGACAGTGGATCTCCTTGTCTCAAGCCTTTCCTTATTTCAAAAAAATTAGTATTACAATTTTAGATTTTGACCATTCTTTAGTATTTATCAGTGTTAGCCTCCTAATTTTTGGATGTATTCCTAGTTCCTTCAGATAAATTCTCCTTATGAATAGAATCGTAAACTTGTCTAAAATCGATAAAAAATGGTATATGTTTATGCTAAATTCATAAAACTTCTCCAAAATGCATCTAAGTGCAATCTGGTCAACTGTATAACTGTTTTTTTTTAACCACATTAATCATCTCTCGGCAAATTCTCAGTGTTATCCTCCAATATTCTGCTAATCAGCTTAGAAAAACCTTATAAACAACATCTAAGAGGGAAATCCCTCGATAATTATTATAAATTGTATTGTCTCCTTTCTTGTGAATTGGAAATATTATAGCAATATTCCAATCCTTTGGCATCTCTATCTTATTCCAGATTCTCTGTAGTAGATTAACAATTTCCTGTAGTAACCTTTCACTCCCATACTTGTATAATGCTGTCGGCAGCCATCCTGACCAGGAGATTTTACTTTTAATGACATCTAAAATTTCCTCTTTACTGGGACTTCCTATTTACTCTGAAGTTTCACTCTCCACCTGTTCAACTTGCCCCAACTCCTCACCCATTGTGTTAATGTATTAAAAATATTCTTTTCACCTATTCGAAAGCTCTTCCTTTCCTCCTATAAATTTGCCTTCCTTTTACCTTCAGAAATTAGTTCTTGGTTTAAAATCAATTCTTATCTCTCTTATTCCTTTAAAATAACCCCTACTTTCACTTTTCCAATATGGCTTTCAATAAATTTTAATCTATTATTTTTCCATGTCCTTTTCTTTGTCCTAAGACATTTCTTTGCTTAAAATAAAATAATAGATTCTTCTTCTGTTCTCTCCTCTTCAGCTTATAAGCATCATCACTACTCCTTGTCCTAGAATTTCTCTTTAGCTCTATTTCTTTCATTTATTATTTTTTGATGCTCCTCATCAAACCACTCTTCCTTCCTATCCTGCTGCTTTTCACCAACTGTCTCTTTAATTGTATCTTCCAAAATCAATCTAATTCTCTTCCATCTTTCCTCATTATTGCCACTTGTCATTTCATCTTGTTCAATTTCTATCCTCTCATCGAATTTACTTTGGTAATTCTTCCTTAACTGTTCATTCCTGTCGAGTCAGTGAACATTATAAAATATTTGCCTTTCATCTTTCTCCTTCTTATAATTAGCCAGTCTTTGTCATATATTGGTCGGAGTCCACATCAGTTCCTCTACATGATTTCATGTTGAAAATGTCCATAGCATGCCTTTTATTTATTAATACATGATACTATTATAGAGTATTCAGACGTATTTTTAGCATGTTAAAATGTTTTTCAATGTTTTGTAAATTCCATTAAACTATACAATTTATTTCTGAAATGATGTGGGAAAACTATGGCACTGCTATAATAAACATTTAATTCTTACCTTCAATTGAGCAGTCATAATATATGTATTTCAATTATAAAAAGCAGTGTAGTGAATGTCTGAAATCCCAGATCTTGTATTGGACAATCTTTAAGAAATTACAAGATATAAGTACAGAAGGCCCTTGGCTATCGGCTATCAATTGAAAGTAAGCCCACCCTCTTGGGGTGATACATGCCGAACTCTTCAATGTTTAAATGACATTATAGTATAGTAGATTGAAAGAATATGATTTCCTACAAATGATACAATCATCCTTCATAGTTACTCCTATATTTGACATTATGACTACTTAAAGGATGACCAGTTGTATCCAACGTATCCTCTGCTGCTAAGAGATTTGGAGGCATCATTGGTCAATTAACATCAGAGTTTCGTGCAGGATTCGTCTATTGATTCTTTGTCCTGTTAAGTCAAGCATAATTCTACTTAAAAGCATTTTTGCAACCACTGTAAGTGTAAGTAGTAAAACAGGCTGCAATATCTGATCTGTATATTGTTGTCCATGTTTTGAATGTACACTAAAAATAATGGCTTTCAACTGTTGTTGCAGGATTGGACCTGTTTTAATGTCATTTCCATAATCTAATGGAGCCGCTGCCTGTCAAAACTCCTCGTGAATACTATGCCATGACATTTAGTTGTCCCAGAGTCTCTCTGTTGATAAGATTGCATTATTTGATAATTACTTTGTGTTAATGATAGTTCTCAAAAGGGCAACATGATTGGAAACTGTTCTCAACGAGTTTTAAGCAATTGTTATTGTTGATACGTACATTTAAATGAATGCACTTTTGGAATTTGTTAAAATGCCAAAAAACTGATTTCAGCATCATTGCCTGATCATGTCTTCATCTGCATGTGCCTTTGAAATGAGAAACATTTTTTTTTTCTTAATTTTCCTGAATGAGAAAATTAATTAATGCTGATAAATCCGATATGCCCTTTCCTTTTTTCTTTTTATTGATTAAAGGTCTTTTATTGATTAAAGTTTTTAGAAAATTATTTCAATGTTCTGATTAATTCAAAATCTATCTTTTGAAGCAATACTTTGATTTTAATAGATTTAATTTAAATATTATAATTTAGGTTTTATTTACATGTTACATACAACAAGATTTTATAGAATGTTTTAAAAAATTATTATAATTAGAGTAGGTTTGTGTCATTTCAAAAAAAATTTTTGTTTTTTTTTAATATGGAAGGAAATTTTTCAAGATTGTTGTTGCTTTTGAAAAATACTTTTGGCAATTGTGCAAATGTTGGGTAAATATATACATGAAAGCGAAAGTACTTTGAAGGTTGTGTAATTTAAAATTTGTGTTTTAGTAAATCAAATTTAAAATAAATTTTTAAAAATTTATCTTATTAGCGGATGCATTAAATTGCATGTCATTGAAGAGATATTGTATAAAATTGACATAATGCTTGACTATTGTTGTTTTCACGACTATCCATAATTTTCTGACAAAATTTTATAATAAGTAGTTTCCAAATTGTTTAGCCAAACTGTTATATTATCATAATTAAAAATATTTCATATGCGACTGAAATCTTGAGCCTCGTCTACATGAGAGACTTGGAACGATTGAGTTAGATTCACTAACCAATTATAAACTGGTTTTTCACAATCATCCGTGTGTGTGTCATGTCTCAATCCTACTATGACCAGAGTCAGGTGTCACCCCCCATGTTAAATGTATTATGCTGAACTGATTTACGACCTACTGTTATTCACAACCAGGGATAAGTGGCTTGTTTCTCGTGGTCAGATGGAAATCCTGAGAATGAAATTGCTTCAGAATTGACTCGACTTGTACTTCTCATTTGACTCCTCTTTAATGATCATTTAAATTTGTATTTTATATGCTTCTTGTATTTCAAATATAATATATAAACTGTTTTAAATCTTGTTTTTTTTTTTTTTTTTTTTTTGCAGTATATTTCATCAAACTAAAAATATTTTTGGGTAATTTTATTTTCTAGGATCCATCACAATTGTTACAAATGAAAGTTCATTGCTTATCAAACTTAATGGAACTGATACTTCTTATATAAGAAGATTTGGTGGCTATTATGTATCCATATAAAAGGTGAAATTTTTAACATTTATAAAATTTAAGTTAAATGCATACATTTTTATAATTAAGTTCTCTTAGTGTTAATTAACTTGAATTTTTTAGTTATTTATTTTGTTGTTAAAAATTTATGGAAGCATAAAGTTTTCATTTTCTATTAAATGTTATATAATTTACTAAACTTCATTTTGTATAGTATGAGAAAAATAAGTGTTGTTTTTAGAAGTGAAGCAAGGCAAGAAACGTAATTTTCTGCCTATAATCCACTTATTTACATTTTCACTACTAACGATCGTAAAAAGCTATTAAAAATTGTTTGAAGTAGTAATGTATTAATGTTATTTTCATAAATATAGGTTGCTGTTTTTTGTTTTTTTTTTCATTGCAAAAAAATAAATAAAATAAACTTAAATTCTTTTAAGAATACATACAGATGCTCACATTTTTTTTAATTGTGAAAGAAAATTCCTGATGTAGCTATTTGCTTACTAAATCTCTCAATAATGTAAAGAAGTAAATAACTATTTAAGTCATGTTTTTTAGTTACTTTGAATTTAAATAATTTATTGTTCTTTTCTGTGATTTAAATTTCATTATAGTTCATAAACAAAATTTACAACTCTATTACATATTAAATTTATCACTCTATAATATAGTTGGAAAATTTTAACAATTAGTGGTAAAACTACAAGTTCCATTTTTTAAAAATTTTATTATTAACTATTTGTTGACACAATAGATAATGCTTAATTTTGATTGTTTAAATTTTAAAAATTTATGTGATAATCATTTAGTGTCAAAAGTGCAGTGCAAAAAATGTTGTAAATTGTCATTACTTGATTGTAATTGTCTTGGAAAATAAAACAAAACAAAAAAGAAATATTCTTAATTAGTGGTGTTTTACTTTTCATTTTCTGTTTTCAGAAATGTTCAACAGATATTTTTCTATTCTAAATTTTTAGAATTGCGTTAGCTTCTAAATTTGTTTTGAATTTATATTTTGTTATTTATGTTTTGTGCATTTTTAGGATAATTTTTTATTCTTAAGATATGAATTTTAAAAAATTGGTATACATTTTTTTTCAGTCACAATTGAACATAATCTGTTGTTTTTATCGACTTCATGCATAATTTTTTTTAAATTTAAAAGTATTGAATGATGGCAGCACTTAATTATATAATAATGTTTATTGATGGTTCATGTAAAACTTGTTTTGCTTTTATGTATTATATATATCAGATTGATGACATGTTTTGTTGACAATATTTAAAAAAAAAAAATTCCTACCATTTTTATATAAATTTTTTGTTTAAATCAGAATTTTTCTTAAAATCATGCATTTTTCTCACTTGATGGAAAAGTATCAAATGTTACTTTTAGGTATTCAATATAGTAATCGAGGGGTTGAAAAATAGTTGGAAAAATAATCCATTTTTATTATGTACTTTTTTTAAAACATTTTTTTTATTTCCTGCCTATGATCCACAGATTATGCACTGAAAGAACCCTTAAAATTTTAAGTTGCAAATTATAGGCTGTTGCATATTATCTGTGGACATTTTTATAAGAAGTTTCATAATCAATTCTATAAAAGTTCACTTAAAAAATTGACAAAATTTTATGTGAGTGGGGTTTATTTCTATTTCAAGAAGAAATCCTTGTAAACAGTATGAAAATGACATCAGTTTATAAGTTTTATTTTCTTGAATTTCTTCTGTTTAAGAAGCTTGGTTACATATCATTAAAAATCTTAGTCATTTAAGCACATATTTTGAATTTGGTAGTTGAAGAACTGTGAATTATCCAAGAAATCTGCTCTTGTGTTGAATGAAATCAAGTCACAGTTATGTGAATATGAAATGAGTGAATTCAAGAGACAGAATGATTGTCATGAATGTATGCAACTGGTAAATCACACTCCTGAAAGAAATTATGCATCTTCTGTACATTTAATGTTGTATATACACTGAAGTGACAAAAGTCATGGATAGCAATATGCAAATTTTCAGATGGCAGTAGCATCAGAACAGGTATAAATGCGCAGTGCTTTCGCAGAGAGCTTTCATTTCTGTTCAAGTTATTCATGTGAAGAGGTTTTGACGTGATGATGACCGCACGACTGGAATTAACAGACTTTGAACGCGGAATGTTAGTTGAGCTAGACGCATGGGTCATGCCATTTCGAAATCGTTAGGGAATTCAACATTCCCAGATCCACTGTGTCAAGAGTGTGCCGAGAGTATGAAATTTCAGGCATAACGTCCCACCATGGACAGCGCAGTAGTCGACCGCCTGCACTTAACGACCGAGACCGGCGACGTCTGCAAAGAGTCGTAAATTCTAACAGACAAGCAACACTGCGTCAAATAACCGCAGAAATCAATGTGGGACGTACAAGAGACTTGTCTGTTAGAACTGTGCGGAGAAATTTGACTTTCTTGGGCTATTCCAGCAGAAGACCGACTCGAGTGCCTTTACTGACAGAACGACATCGCTTGCAGCGACTCTCGTGGGCACGTGAGCATATCGGTTGGTCCCTAGATGAATGGAAAACCTTGGCCTGGTCCGATGAGTCACGATTTCAGTTGATAAGAGCTGATGGTAGGGTTCGAGCGTGGGGCAGACCCCACGGCCATGGACCCAAACTGTCAGAAAGGCACTGTTCAAGCTGGTGGTGGCTCCGTAATGGTGTGGGCTGTTTTTCATGGCATGGACTTGGTCCTCTGGTGCGACTGGACCGAACATTGACTGGAAATGCTTATGTTCAGCTACTTGGAGATCACTTGCAGCCATTCATGGACTTCATGTACCCAAACAACGATGGGATTTTTATGGATGACAATGCGCCATGTCACCGGGCCACAACTGTTCGCGATTGGTTTGAAGAACATTCTGGACAATTCCAACGAATGATCTGGCCACCTAGATCGCCCGACATGAATCCCATCGAGCATTTATGGGACATCATCGAGAGGTCTGTTCGGGCCCAAAATCCTGCACCATCAACGCTTTCACAATTATGGACGTCTATCGAGACAGCATGGCTCAATATTCCTGCAGAAGACTTCCAACGACTTGTTGAGTCCATGCCACGTCGAGTTGCTGCACTTCGTCGGGCGAAAGGAGGGCCGACACGATATTAAGAGGTATCCCATGACTTTTGTCACTTCAGTGTATGTATAACAGTTTGCAGGAATTCCTTTTCAAGCAAACCATGGTTATAAATTTCTTTTGATTTTACACAATATGTATATGTTTACTACATCAGTGTGTAGAATGATATACATGGTTTAATGTATGATGCAACATTAACTTTTCAGACTAATTTCAATGTCTACAAAACTACCATAATTGTCTTTTAGGATGATGCTACAGCATTTTTCTTTGCCACACGGATTTATCACCTAGTCTTATTATATGCTCCACTTTGAATTCTGTTCCTGCATTTATCTAAAACGGGTTCCTGTTTATTTAACAATCACAGATATGTCTCTGAAGCTTATCCAGAGTGGGCCTGAGGCCATTTATTAACAATGCCATTTAAAACTGTATGAGGCACAGAATGTTTGACAACTCTTCAATATCCTTTATTTTGATAGCTCATCAATTCACATAATTTTTGTCATTGAACATGTTTAGTTTCCATCACCCAATGACTGGTTCATTGTAGATTACTCATTGATTGTTACACCTTATGAATTTTAATAACAATGATAGAAACATAGGTTGACATACCCGAAATGTACATCCAATGTTTCATTTCATACTGATACATAAAATGAGGATTATAACAGGTCGTGGTGACCATAATAATGCAATGATACCTTGGTTGTCATTGATAATCCATCAGAAAACATTGGGTGATATCAGAAGATAAGAATTCATTTCCTATAAAAATTTCATGTGAATCAATCAATCATCAAAAACAAAAACACATTTTTCATGAATAAATGCATTTTTGAATACTAAAATTAATAAGTTATTATAGAATGAATTTAAAGGGCTAATATTACAAATAAATGAAGTTTTACATTTTTATACCTTTCTGATGATTCTTCTTAGCTTATGAACTGAGAGAAGAGGAATTTCCCTATTGTTTGTAAGGGAATATTGTTGCATAAGGATCTTAAGTATCAAACATTATCTGGGGTCATTTCTTTTTTGGCACTAGGACCAGCTTCAGAGTCATTGATCCCATTCACATGACAAAGCTGTCTAAAGAGGTCTGTTACTGCTGCCTCTTTAAGATTTGCCTAAAATGGTACAACATTTTATCATTAAACAAGTAGCAGTTATAGCCTCCAATATCTTTGCCTGAATGATTTTTCTCAATAAACCCCTGTGCCTAACAGTATATGAAGACTTCTTTTAAACTGTGAAGAAGGCACATTCTTCTCTGACTTTTTCCGATTGGAAGAAACTTTGTTTGCTTTCTGATAAAATTCTTGAAGATCTTGCGGCTCTTCTTGAAGTGGGGAGAAGGTCTTAAAATAGATAATTTTTCACTGTATTCATCAATCAATTCCTCCATATTCTCTCTCCACTTGCCTTAAAATCTATGGGCTTCCCAAATTCACAATTGTCTGCATCACATGTGTAGGGCATTTTCATATAAATTAGTCTAGTTTTATCACAGGTGCAGATTTGTTGGGGGAATGATTCCTTCAACTTCTTCATAACCTTCAATTTGGTCACAAATGTTTTGATCTTGACTTGCCGAGCTTGCATTTTCGCTGTTCTTGCTAACACTGTATATGACAGTGCTCTTCTTGAATTTTTCAGATTAGCTTCTATTGGGTTTATAATCACTAATACATTAGTACTCTTCCCAAGCATTTCCCTTATTAGATCAGTCTATAACAGTTTGGTATTTTCACATATGTTGGCCTCCAAACTTTATTTGATCTGATCTAAATTAGTAATAATTGTTGTTGGGCATCTTCAATTATTTGGATTATCTTCGTTAGCACATTCATGATTTTTACTTCATTAATCTCCTTTTTGCTGCATTAAAACTTATTATGAAAGACAACTTCCCATACATGTGGCTAACTGTAACATCACTCTTGTATTTTGATGAATTTCCTTCTTCAAATCAATCTTACTTCTGCTCTTCTTGGAAAAAACTGTTGGCTCTGGGGGCTTTTTTTATATATATCACATGCAAGCAAACTTATTCGTAAAAGAAACCTATAACAGGAATAATACATTTAAGAATGTGAATTTTTCTTGTGTACATCATGTACAGCTTGAAACTAAAAATACAAAATAAGCATATTACACTGACAGTAATTACTTACATGCAATTGTAAGATTAGCACTCTCAATCAATAAAAAAAGGCATTTAAAACACTGGAAAGCAATGGAATTATTTGACTACATGAACTAGATGTTTCTCTCACAAATGGGAAATAGACATCAATCATTATTTGCAACTTCATTTCCTTTATTGCAAGCGTGTAAATTTCATATTTTTTTAAAATAAATAATAAAACAAAATGCTTTTCTTTTTTTATTTAACTATTTTGTAAACCTTTTTTAAATATTTCATTTTTAAAATTTGATTATCTAGAAATGGGGGCTGAATGGCTAGCGCTCTGGCATTCGGTACCACAGGTATCGGGTTCAAATCCGCCGTTGCCATGGGTATGTGTAGTGGTTCGGGAATCCATTTTAAGCCGTAGGTCCCAGTCCTAATAGGATCGTAGAGCATTGCGGGGCGTCCGTGGCTTACCATCAAGTTACACATGCAAAGTGAGTAACATCGGCGCAGCCCTTACAGCATAAAAGATTGTGGTCTATTTGCCAGCTGCATTAGAAGAAGAAAAAAAAATTATCTAGAAATTTAAATAGTAACCTACAGTAATTTTCTGCCTGCTGTTTTGTGTACCGAATACCAATCAAGTTTGTTTTTGTATCCATGGCATAAGAGTAATAAAGCATTTTTCATTAAAAAGTATTATTGTTATCTGAATTATATAAAATAAAATATTTTATGAATTTAAAATAAACGAGAAAACAATTTGTAATTTTCATATTTGCTTGAGGAATGAAAATCTAGTTAATTAAACAATTAATTACTAATTTGGCCTTCTCCTAAGCACTTATAAAGCACTTCCAAACTTTTTTTCATCTCTTAGTACATACTATTAAATAATGTACATAGCATTCTGTATAATTTTATAACAGCTGTAATGATTTTTTATGTATAAAAATTTATTTTTTTTGTCAACTTTTGTTGGCAAAAACCATTTTTGGGTGTCGATTTTTTTAGAATTGATTTTCAAGACTTCCAGCTGAAGAAAAAAAAAGAATGTCTAAAAATAATATTGTAATGTACAGATTGACGTACTAATTATGGACAGGAAATTGTGATGTATAGGCTCAATTTTTTGTTTTAAATTGACAAAATTTTAATTATTATATATATATTTTTTTTTTTTTTTTTAGAGCATACATTTGGGATTCCACCAGATCTACAAATTATTCATTCTCCTATTGCTACTGTGAATGTTACTGACATTGATTGTACTTATATATTTAATCAAGATCAAAATCATAGAATTATTCCAGCCTTCACTTTTCAAGAATTTAATTTCACAGATTCTACACTCACTTTACAGAAGACTACTTCTGATGGAAGTTTCAACAAAAGTAAATTTTAATTTAAATAAATTAGAACTTAAAAGTTTTACACTAGAGTTAAATGTACTTAGCAAAGTCTTATAAAATTGTACATTAAATTTGGCATTTGTACATTGACATTTGTAACAATTGACATTTGTAATTTTTCTGGTATTTTATACAAGATAGTTTTTATTGTGGTGTTATTATCATTTAAAAAATAAGCTTTTATTTATTAATCTTTAAATAATTATGGTTTAACTTAGCTTTTAGTAATTTTGGATGTATAATTACATAAGATGTTCACATATATTGTTTTTTGCATTATATTGAGATATTTTTCTTTAATGGAAATTGAAATCTGAAATTAAGTGAAAGGAAATGTATGTGTTTTAAAAATGAGGAAGAAGAGTTTCTTTTGTCAGAATTTAAAGCATTTTACCTCATTAGTAATATTTTTTAAGGCATATCTATTTTAATGTATTTGTCAATGATGATGACAGGGTTTTTGCAATGCATAATCTTACAATGGAACATGCCATTGGCAATATTATAAATTCTCAAAGCAAATGCTCTCTGATGGCAAATGTATTGGAAAACAATAGAGTAAGACTCTTCCTTTAGAAAATAAATTAATAAATAAAAAATGGCAGATAGGGACACTGCATGTATACTAGTGTGATATTGGTAAAAATTCTTACCTCGTGGTTTACAATAAATTAAAAATGTTTTTCTAAATATTGAATGAAATATTTCTCTACTATTTAAATGCTTAATTTTAATTGAAGTAGACTTTATATATTTTAATCTTTCTTAAAAATCTGAGTATTTTAAAAAAATTACCTATTATATGGTTATTTTAAAGTAAGATTGTCTTTATGTTGAGGATTTTATGGCTTTTATAAATTTATTAAAAGAAAAAGAAATTTTTTTAATCTATTACTTTCTTGTAATTTAACATTCAATACTTATAATATCCAAATGTATAATTTAGATGAACAGCAAAAATATGCTGTAAATTTAATTACTTATTGCTATTAATAAAAAAAAAAAAAATTTTAATATTGCATCATGAGACTGAAAATTTAATGGTTGAATTTTTTTTAAATTACAGGTTTTGTAAACTTTTTCATTCTGTTTTTATTTTTATTAATGTAGCAATAGAATTTTTATAATATGTGATAATTTCTTAACTCAATTTCGGGATTAATAAAACTTAAAGCATAGGCAGAATTCAATAATCAGTTTTATACAATTCATGTTTCTGCTGTATAATTTTAAAAGAAAGTACTTATGTTTTGATTTTATGCTTCTTAAAAATTTTTAAATTGTTATTTTTCCCATAGTGTCTAAAATTCTTTTATTTAAAATAAATATATGAAACATGTTTAAAATTTTGAATATTATTTATTGCAGAACCACCTATTGATTTCTTTCCTGATGGTCCATCTATGCACATTCAAGTTAAAATGAATGTTCCAACTAAGGATTCTTTTTCTTTGGCAATTTCCTATGTTGATAAAGGTTTTTATTTAAATTATTAACATATTTAGGGTGTATATATATACTTAAAATATTTTTTTTTTTTGTATATTTATTTATATCTATTTTTTTTTTTCCAGTGTGTAGTAAATACCATAAACTTGAAAGTCAGGAAATTTTATATCCCTTTCAATCACCTCCAGAAGTTTTGAATAATGGATCTATTGCTACTGAATGTCGTTGGATATTTGAGCACAGTGATAAAAATGTAAAGTTAGGTTTAAATTTAATTAAAAATGACTTTGTTAGTCCTTTAGATATAGTATCGGTTAATGATGGAGCAAGTGAAACTTCACCTCCTTTGCTTCAGATTACTACTTCAAATGTTAATGAAATTAAACGTATGTATACATTTCACTAATAAATAACATTGTTAACATAATGTTTAATCAAATTTCTCAAATTGCATTTTGAAATCTTTATATTATTATATTGATTTTTTAATTCTTGTTTTCATGTTCTATTTAAAACTAAAATAAAAATATTTTTCAATTGCCATTTAATTAGATATATATTTTTAGAACAATTAATAAGATCCACTGGGCCATTTCTATGGGTCACATTCAAACCAAAAACCTATGCATCCAAGTTTTCTGCTAATGTTACAGTGCATGGTGAGTTGTAAATCAATATATTTTTATATTAATGCTCTTAAAATTCTTATTCTAATTTTTATAATGCAGTTATGTTTACCAGTTTGCTGTAAATGCTTGTAAACTTGGGACTTACTAAGAATAATTTTATTAAGAAGCTTATTTATAATAATTCAGCTAAGTTTTATAAAAAAAATAATTGTATTTAGATAAATTAAATTATTATTTTAGTCACTTTTATTTTTATTGCAATTTATTGTTAAAATATGTAAAAGCAGAGAGAGAAAAAGGTCTTGCCTCACAAAACAAAATTTTGTCTGTATTATTATAAAGGTTTTTTTCTATAATTATAGAAGTAATCAAAAAAAATTTTTGACAATAGTCTGAAATTCTTTTGAATAATAAATTGGATTATACAAAATTTAAAACTTTTGCACTCTTCAGATTATTATCATACATAATAAAAGAAATCTTAATTGTAATGCTTAGCTTTTTTTCTTTATTTATCAAAGACATTCAGGATTTCGGATATTCATTATATTCAAATCCCTCAATTTTACATTGTGCACTTGTTAATAAATATTCTGCATTTTAGTAAGTCTATTTGTATAGATGGTTTTCTACCCTCCTCTCATTCAAATATTTTTTAAACATGTATTTTTGATTGGTTATCAGAATCAAAATTTATCTTTATGAAAGTTTATTTAAGTTGTATTAATGTTATTCATTTGAAGAGGCAAAATCCAGTATGAAGAGAATTTTTTTTTTTTATATTGAATCCATAACAATTGGTTATAAAGCAACTGTACAAATATTCATTTATTTTATGCAATTTTTGCATGCAAAAGGTTGCAAAGTTGAATTTTTATTCTAGATCATTTTTAGTGGCTGGCAGAAAAATACTAACATCATTCACTCTCATTAAAAAAAAAAAAAAAAAAATTTTTTTTTTTCTTTCAAATTAGTAATGTTTTTCTTAGATAGTAATTTCTTAATTTGTAATAATATTCCACTCTTGAATGATAAGATAATTCTTTAAAGAAGAATTATTTTATCAGTCAAGAGTGGAAATTAGTAAATTTTTTTCTTTTCAAATGTAATTTTTTTTTCTCCTTAGGACAAGGTGGACATTTTAAAGAAAGTGGTCAAATTAATGTGAAGCCTACTGTTGGAAATGATACTGTATTCTTATTAGAAGTGGCAGAAAATGAAATTGTTCTTCTGAATGTTACCCAATCTGATTTCAAAGCCCCAGCAATATTAAATATTTATGATGGTTTTGATAAAACTAACTTACTAGCTAATTTTCAAGGAAATATTTGGTATCCAATTTTGTCGAAGACTTCAAAAATGATGATTATTGCTACAGGATTTTCAGATAGTTCTCTTACTGCTACTTTTAAAGGAGTTTCTCCAGGTAAATTACTTCAGTAATTACCAAAAGTATATTGTTGTTTTTAATGCTTGAAAGATATAGTATAATTATTTGCATTATTTAATTTTAATTCTTTTCAACATTTAAGGTATTTTCAAATGGAAGTTGGATTTGAATTTAATATTAAATGAAATTTTTATTTATTTTATGTTGATTTTGTTTTCATTATGAATTATTAACCATCAACACTAATAATTGATCTATAATTTATCAAAATCACTTGAAATTTGTTTGTTATTTAAATATCTAGTTTGTTATTCATTACTTGTTAAATTAATATAGTATTTCTTGCATGAATTTGTTTGTTTTTCCTATAAATCTATGTATTACAATAAACGTGAAATATATATATATATATATATTTATAATTTCTTTTATACCAAAGTTGCTTCCTCCATTTATAGATAATTAACCAATAAATTGAGTTTTGTAAAGTGTTCTTGTTTAAAGTTTTGGGTATATACCTAATATCCTTTTTATATATTATAACTTACTCTTATTTTACTTTAATTGGTTTTACTTGTATCTTATTATATTTGGGGGTTTTCAGCCTTTTTGGTTTTGATTGAGGGGAAGCATTCTATAGACCACTTGAACATTTAAGAAATATTAGAATTATGTGTTATATTTTGCGATTAAAAAAATTTGTAAGACATGTAGATGATGTTATAAAATTTATCACTTGAAATCATGGTACCATACTTTTTAGATGCCTCAAAAAAAGCATAAATTTAATAAATATATTATTTTATGATAGTGTGTTCAATTGAGCATTAAACTAAACATGATGTCATCAGTGAACTTGTAGTATGATGTTGAAAATGTGAAAAATTGACTAAAATATGTACTGCAGTTCATGTTAATCTAGTCAAATAAAGCTCTGATGTGCTTTATTTGAGCTTGACTTTTTAAAATTTCATTTGTTTTATCTCTTTTCTTTATAAATAAAGTTTTAATGTATAATAAAAGCATTTTCTTACTTTAAATTATATAAATTTTCCAAAAATTTTAAAATGTATAAATATTTGTATTATGATGATCAGAAGACAATTTTACAAAGATCAAAAGATGAAGAATTCTGGAACATCTATATTACATTAACATCAAACATAAAAACAGACTTGGGAGAGGGCTTGAAAGTTGCTTTAAAAAGTTGTGCCTTTAAAGTGAGCAAGCACTTAAAAAAAAAAAAAAATGCTGTATTTTTATTTTTGTATAATGAATCATAATACAATTTTAATGTCATTGTCTGATGATATATGAAATTATATTCTGAACTAAAATATTTTTTTCATTCTCATGTAATCATTGATTTCTACACCTTAAACTCAGTATCCTCATGTGATACAGTGCAGATATTTGTGTGTCTTGTATAATGTACTTAAGACCAAAAGTTGTTTTTGTCTCAAATATTCCTTAGGAATTTTATGATTATGGTCTTACAATTGTGAAACAGAATAAATAAATTACAAGAGTAGAAAAAAAATTATTTTTTTAAATCTTAGTTTGTGCATACTATTTTAATTTTATTAGATGAAATAAACCATGATTATTTTTATAGGATGTTTACATATGAGTTCCTTCTCAGATGAAAATTATATTTTATCTGGAAATTGCAATAACACTTGTATGTGGATTATACCTCCTCAAGATCGTCCAGGCTATGGTATGTTAATTCTTCACATCGCTTAATTTTCTTATATAACTCAGGATTGAGGTTATTAGGTGTTAAATGCTGTTCAGGCCTATGCACTATAAAAAGTAAAAAAAATTACTTAACTATATTATAAAATTAATTTGTAAATAAGTATACATCTTTGTCATTATATATGGTTCAATGAGGTACTATGCCAATTTAGTGAATCATCATAATCTCCAATATCATCCAGTAATAATATGAGTAGTTAAGTACTTATATTGTACTAGAATATGTCAATTTCTTTATATTTAACATAAGAACTAGCAAATTTTATATATTAGACAATATTGGCAATGAATTTAATGAGTAGTAATTAGTGAATAAGAACATTCAATTTTAACGAAACATGTAATTTTCAGTACTTGAATCATTTATATGTTTATAGTGCAGATTCATAATCTTCCTTGGAATTGGTAGATAAATTGCAAATTAAATGTTCCTTATAATTGGGTCTTAATTTTTCTTTTTGTATGACTAACCATTAAAATGAAATAATAAAAAAGCAATGTTGTAAATGCAACCCAAAGAGGCAATATCAAATGCTTGGAAATACAACTCCAAGCAGAATGTCTATATTAAAAAGTTAGAAGAATTGAGAATCAACATAAATAATATTTTGTGGTAATAAAATGTTGGTATACTATTGTTTATAAAATCTTTTATAGATTATATAATGCCTTTCTAATGTACCAGTTAGATATGTACGACTGTCATCTTGAATTTGTTTAATATCAGTAAAGATAATATATAATACAATTTCTGACTATCATGTAAAATGTAAAACTGAGACTTAAATCAGGACTACCTAATATTCTAAGCAATGGAATACCAAATCATTTAGCATAAATACCTTGTAGTTGCATTTCATTAACAGTAATGCTTTCATCTGGCAGTTAACTTTTCTTTAATTTACCAGGATGTAAAAAACGGATTTAATCTATACCTCTTAATTTATCCCAGACATCCTGTATATTGCATAATAAGCTTACAATCTTTTTCAGTTAATAAGTTATAATGATTTCCTAATACTCCCAAGTCATCTAATTATTGCCAAATTCAAGAATAATTGTATAATTTTTGGTCTTTATATGTTTCACTTGCGTCCAATTAAAGAACTTAATTTATTTGTCTTTAGATAAGTGTTTTAGTTAATTTAGTTGAATGTAATTAAATGGGTTTTTTTTAATTGTCACATTTGCAGTTTAAAACAGTAAGTTCTTTTTCTGATGATATCTCATGGAATATTACAAGTTAGAAATGAAACTAACATTATTTTATGAGCAATTAATAAAACACAGTTCAAAAACAACTACGCATTTCCAATTCATTTCTTTAGGATCATATATTTAATGATAAATAAAATACCAGCATCGATACATTTAATCTACAATGTAACATTTTTGTATATATTTCTACATTTATAAATTATAAGAACTCCAGAATAGAGTTCTAACACACTACTTTGAAAAACAATGCAGAGATGACAAATATTTGTGAGAAATCTGGGATACAGGTACCAACACCCATTCTTGAAGAAGAACATGATCACTAACTTAAAATTCATACTATTAAGGAAACAATTGAAGCTATCTTTGTCTTGAAATATGCCAAAAACGATGATAGAAAGAAGAGCAAATAGAATCTGCAAGAGTGAAAAAAATTAAAAACTATTATTTTTTTTAAAGGTTTAATGTGTTCAATTTATATTTATTTATAATTTGTGGCATTTTTTAATCTATGATCATTTTCATAGTAGTTAGTCTTCTATTTAGTTATTATTTTTGACATTTCTGTGCTTGCACTTATATACTTTTTAAAAGAAACTCTATAGGATAGAAAAAAAAAGTTTTACTATGTATTTTTATTTGGTTTGAAAGTTTTGGCACATAACAAGAGATTAATATCAAATAGTTATTTAGTAGTAATAACTATATGCTAACTTAATTATTAGAATAATTTTCATTATTATATTCTCATCTTTTAGTGCTGCTTTTGAATATTCAGTACCTTTCTTTGGGTAAAAAAGACCAGTTAAGCATATTCAAAATGGACATGGCAAAAACATCTCTTGGTGAAGTGTCATCTAATGTAACACATATTCCACAAATAATTATTCCTGCTAGTGTTGGAGCTCTTGTTGAAATAAGTCGAGCACCTTGCGAAAAAGAAAATGAGGATGTTGTTGTAGTTGGACATTCAAGTTATTTGCCAGGTATATTCAAACTTTTAACCGGTAATAATTAAAATTTCCTAAATTAGAGTTCAGCATTCATTTTACATTAATTTTATCTCACATTGATCCTAAGAAAAAAATTATATATATATATAGTATGTATACTTAATACCATTCAAACAATCTAATAATTGTATTTAAAAATATAAGTTATATATCTGCTGAAAAATAAATTATGCAGCCATTAAAATATTTAATTTAGATGCTCAATAATTGTTAGTTTTTGTTAAGTCTTTTGAAAATTGTCATTTGGAGCATTCGTTCTTATCCTATTCAAAGTAATATCAAAAGATGGATATGTTATCCCTATTTATTTATTATTTTTTTTAATTAGTCGAAGTAATATTTTTCGACATTTCTTGTTTTTTAAATGAGATTGGTAAGCAGATATTTAAATTTCAAACATATTTAATGTGATTGTAAATGCTGTGCGAGTTTTTAAGTATTTGTTTTAGCTTAATGATTCTGGTGCCTTTCCAAAAATATGTGTTAATTATAAATTATGCTTGGTAAGTCAAAAACAAAAATAATGATTTTTGTTATTATTAAAATAGTGAAAAGATTTGTTTTGATGTTGTAGTAGTTATTAATGAAACACTGGTATGAAAAAAATTCAATTTATCAAAATCATTTAACTTGTGAAAAAAATTGTTTTTCTTTTGTGCTACAGTATTGAAGTATAGGCATTTATTATTAATCAAAATAATTTATTATGATGAAAATTACTGCTAGGCAGTGGTGAATAATTTTATTTTAAAATGGAATCTTATTCTGTTTCTTTATAATATTATCATAGTTTTTTTTGTCTGTAATCTGCAGATTATACTTTAAAAATCTTAATTTCTTGGTGTTCATTATAGGCCACTGTTTATAACTTGCTATGATTTTTTTTTTTTTTTTTTTTTTTGAAATGATGAATGTGTTGATGTAAACATTCTTTTTCTCAAGCACTACAACCAGTTGGCAGCCAAGTCTGCTTATCAGCTTCCAGCAGCCAGCACATCCTGATGCTAGTATTTATGATGACACTTGACCTATTTTTCTGATTTAGATTTGTAAACATGAAAATTTTCTTGTCACAGGATAAGGTTGTTAATCCTATGCCCAACCCCTGGTTTGTCTCTCGATTGTCATTTGTTGTTCATGACAGCTAATGAAATTAGTCCGGGACCTATAGTGTAAAGTGGATTCTGAACCACTACAAACATCCATAGCATACTCGAGACTGGCTTGAAATCTGTGGTACTGAGTGCCTGAGCACTAGTCACTCGTCCATCAGGCCCTGGGATAAACATTAATTCCTGAATATGCATTTATATGGCAATAATCAATAGCAGAAAGGGATAAGCTATTCTTTTAAAAATTTAGTTAATTTGTGAAAGCTGTAGCTCTCTGATAAAATAAAAAAGCAAAATGGAAAGCAGGTTATATGTCAATGTATATAACTGGATAAAAAAAAAAAAAAGCAAGCAATTTAAAAATTTTTTATCTTTACTTTATATTTTCTATAAAATGCATTCAGCAAATAATTTACATTTTTTTATCGTAGCTCTTCCATGCATATTTCTACTTACCATCTTACCAATTTCAAATAATTGAAAAATTTCATATGAAAAGATAATTTTATTGGTAAAAATTATGGCAAAAAAATATAACGGTAAATAAAGTATAAATTGTCTGCATATAATACAAGATCATTTTATTTTTACTACTAAAAATTGTGTATATAAATTATAGACTGGAAATTATGGTATAATTTTATTTTCTTTATTATTAAAATTACAATTTAAAAGAAAAATTTTTTTTTTTAAAATTATGACAGAAACTTTGAAATTTATTTTTTAATATTTGAAAAGTTTGATTTGATTTTGTAAAATATTTTTTCAAATTCTGCACTGTCATTGATACTAAATAAATGTTATTGAGTATAAATAAAATGATTATTAAGTGTTTTATATTTAATTTACAGTTTGTGGAAAGGACTTTTCTTTAAGTCCCCGGGATAAATTTCTGTTAACCTCTCCTATGTATCCAGATACATATCCTATTTTGGCCAGTTGCAATTGGAAAATTAATACTGCAAAAGAAAATTTTGTTCACTACACGTTCTACTCTTTACAATTAGCTGCTGATCACTGTATCAAAATTACAAATTCATTAACCAATAAAACTGAGCAATATGAAGGTAGTAATTTGCCCGAAGATCTCCTACTAACTGGTAGTTCAGTTGTTGAATTTGATTCTATCAATTGCAAGACTTCTAAAGTTACTGGTTCTTTGGAATCTGCTGCAGGTTTTGTGCTAAATGGAACTGTAGCCGGTAAGTTTTTATATACTTTTTTATTTTATATATTATTGCATTTCTTGCCTTTTTAAAAAGAATTATATAATCAACCTTTATATTAATAATAAAAAAAAATACTCAAGCATTCATTTGTTTAGGGTTTAACTCAAAAATCTAAACTAGCCAATATAATCTACATTATATAGCTTCAGTGAAATCCAGAAAAGAATTTGGTCAGCAATACATAAAATTTCATCATTTAGTACTACAGGGAGCCTAATACAATCCTTTCCTTGATGATATTTTATTATTATAATTTGAATACAGTAAAATAATTATGGTTTTAAGAGACAGAGTTGAAATGAATAAGTGATAGGCTAAAATCTAGAAAATTTTAAGGTCTGAAATCAATAATCATTTGTTTTCCGTATAAATTGCTATATATTGATAACATAAAAAAATCAGAATTATTTCTAACTAATAAAGATACTACATAAATTTTACTTATTAATTTAAATATCCATGTAAATAGGCAATTGAATTTTTTTAATGCTAAAAAATCGGTCATTTCTTGTATGTACTTCTAATTTATCAAATCTCTACTTATCAGGAGCATATTGCTGTGTCCAAAAGTAAGACCAGTTTTCAATTTAAATTTCCCGAGCATATGGTATTTCAATTTTTTTTTTTTTTTTTTTTTTTTTTTTTTTTAAGTTGTTGGCACTGTCCTTGACATCTGTATGAAATTTTAAGTCAAAATATTCATTAGTGCTTGAGTTACACTTGATTTTGTGAGATACTATAACAGATTCCGGCATTTTTTGAAATGTCTCTTCAATCGACTCAAAACGGTGTCCCCAGAAGTGGTCTTATCAGTTTAGGGAATAGCCAGAAGTAGTACAATGCTAAATTAGGTGAATACGATGGTTGTGGAACGATATTGGTTTTATTTTTTTGGCGAAAAGTCACGAAGAATCAATGCAGTTCGAGTTGGTGCATTCAGTGTTTTCGTACCAATCAAGATTTGATGCTTCTGAGGCCCAAAACATCTTTTAAAATGGAATTTTGAAATTCCAACATCATCAAAAAGGTCTCTAATTGTAAATCGATGGTTTTGCAAGCACCAAATCTTTAATTTTTGGACGTGAGCTTCGGTTAGGGTTGATGGTCAACCAGAGGGCTCTTCGTCTTCAACGCGTTCTCTGCCTTCTTTGAACTGTTTTTATCATTTCTAAACATTTCTTTCCTATATAGGAATGCTCGCGAACGCCTTCTGTGACATTCTATACGTTTCCGCAAACAAAATTTAACGCAAGTTCTTGCTCAATTAATTCAGACATCAGCAGAATCAGTTTTAACATCTCGCAAGCACTAAGAATATTTTGACATCATCTCACACAGATGTCAACAACCTAAAAGAAATTGAAATATCATATGCCGTGAAATTTAAATTGAAAATTGCCCTTACTTTTTGGACACAGTAGTATGTCCTTTGGATGTATAAAAGTATTATGACCTTTGGTGGAATTTAAAAAATTAATATCCCGTATAAACTGCATAACATTTTGCTGCAAAATTCAAAGTTGTAATAAAAATTCATTGAAATAAATGCAAATGCAATCATCACTAGTTGTACATCGCAATTAATTTAATCAGACAATATTCAACCAAAGAACTGGTTTTGCCATTTGATTATTTTCTTATGGCTATTCATTGCTATTTTTTTTTAAATCCATAAAAATGTCAAGAATTATGCTAAGTGAAAATCCATAAGATCAGGGTATGAAAGTATAGGATGATTGTTAATGGAGTGGATTATAAATTGCATCTTGGAACAGTGGGAACTTGGAAGGTGTTTTTTCTGAGAAATAATTATAGGATGCAAGGCTTTATTATTTAGTCTAATTCATAAATTACTAAGGCTGTTTTTAAACATGCATCACTTCAGAATTCTATTAACATTTGTGATATAATTTTACATAATAGAAACTACTATAAAAGAGAAAATGATGATTTAGTTATATGTTATAAGTATACATAAATAAAAAAATTGTAAATTTGTAATTCCAGAATTTTTTTTTCCCCCAAATGTATTTGTGTATTTGTTAAAGTGGCATATTTGCAGTGCATGTTGAAAGAAAACATTTAAAGATGAATCCAATAAATATGCTGAACTAGCAGATATCGGTATGAGGTCTGAGACAAAGTTTACTCTACAAGGAATTTTTTTCTATGATGAATTTGTATTCTACCAGATTGATAATCTAAATGAGGAAATACTGAACTGTTAAATTAAATGAAGAAATACTGGAGGAAATACTGTAACTGCACTATTATAGAGCAGATATGGGTTAGTGTAAAATTAAAATTCTTGAAGACCATGATAGAGCAGTAAAGTATAAAAATACTCTCATGGCTAATGTTAAATATTCTTCTTTGCTCTACTGTCATGCAGCATGTGATTCTACAAAAAATCAAAAGTTTTAAAAGTTAAATTAGATAGATAAAATTTAGAATCACTAATAATAAAGAAATGTAAATTTTCAAATCATTTGCATTGCTATATGTAAACTTATTTTTTCCCCCTGTGTAGATTCTATAAAAGACCAAAAAGTTGTATTTAAATAATTTCTCATCGATTACTTTTGTTTCTGTCATGGAATTTTGTGATTTTATTTTTCTCCAAAATCAAGTAAATATTTGACTATTATTTTTAAATGAAAATTTATAATTGTGTTATCCTAGTTTACATGCCTACTTTTACAAAATTATGTGCAACAATAGGTATGTGTTTTAATATAACTTTGTTAAAGTGTATTTTCATATCAATGACAACTAAATGTCTGACTAATAACTAATGATTAAATAGTATACAGTCTACCTTAAAATTTCTAAATAAACTTTGTATCTATTAATAAAATATTTAAAATACCTAATTTTATAGGTTTTATCTGTGTACTATTTGTGCTAATTCTGTGAGATTTGTATTAATAATTCTATTAATGTGATACATGAATGATGCCACATTAAAAGCATTATACATCTTTAGAATTAAGAAAGAGAAAGATAACATTCAAAAACATTTTTCAAGAAGCATGTAAATTTAGCTTCCTATCGCAAATTATTATTTATTGCATCTCCTACAAAATATATATTAAAATAATGTAATTACTTTATTTTGCTTATATACTTATAGATTGTGGAGCTGTGCTAAGTGGAAAAACAAGTGACGAATTTAGTGTTGTGGCTAATAAGACTATATGCATTTGGAAAGTTAGTGTTCCTGCAACAGAAAATAATGCTGTTAACATAATTTCATATTCTGTGACTAAGAAAGATGAAATTGGCAATTAGTGAGTGTCTATATATCATAAAAAAATTATACATATTTGTAAAGAAAATTCCTTTTATATAGAATTAAAGAAGTGTAGCATTAATAGTAATTATGTATTTTCCTGGATATTTTAATAGGAAGGAGAGTTTTTTTTTTGGGGGAGAGATTAAATAATTTTAGGTTTTTTTTTTTTTTTTTTTTAAGTAATTGAAGTGAAAAAGGAGGTATGAAAAAATGTATGGACAGAAGTGTGGAAACTGGTAGCAAAATTGCAGTTGTCACATTTGCAACATAGTAAATTACTAAGATAGTTATATAGTAAGTTCAATCCTGTAACTTATAGCATTCTCTGTATTTGTATACTGCAGTCAAAGGAATCCATTCTGCTGACACCAATTCCATTTAAAGGGGTTTTATCTGTCATAATGTACTCCTGATAACATCTTTGAGCTTACACAGCATTCATATCAGTAGAATTCACATGACATTAATGACAATGGTCATTAATGCCATCTGGGATGATCCTAATTCATACTTCTAATATCATAATAGTAATCTGTTATAATACATACAATATAGTGTTGATGATGAGTTGTAAAGCCATATATATTCAATGAAGGCAGAATCAAGCTGTTACACCCATGTGTAATAAAAAATTGTATAGAAATGTTTATCTATAAGAAGAGATAGTTAAAACTTAAGTTTTGAGTTCTGAATCATCCAGTGTATGTGATTACATTTGAATATTTATCATCTCATCTCATGAGTATATGTTCATGAAATTATATGAAATTATATTCTCAAATATATTTTTCAAAAATTGATAGATCTGTTAAATTTTTGAAAATTAAAAGAAAATGAAAAAAATTTAATTATGTTTTTTAAACTATTTGTAATGATATTTGTTGTTTCTGTAAAAAAATACTTGTTTCATGTATATTTAATGAAATATTAGTAAATCCTCTTGCAATAACCATTTTTTATTTCACTTATTTATTTTATTTTTTTCAATTAGTGAGTTTCATGTATATGATGGAAATTCTGTGAGAGATTCTGAAATTGTAAATGATACAAAATCTGAAATATGGAGTCGAACCAATGATTTGATATTCATTTACAAGCGTATTGATGTAACTAAATCCTCTTCAATTCTTACTGTCAAATATAACACTATAAATAAGTAAATAAATTTCATCCATAATTGTGAATTTTTAAAAACAAAATAAGTTCATTTAAAATAACAAGTTTTGTGACTTTCTACTTTTACTTTTTCTCGAATATTGAATTTTTAACCATAAAAATATCACATCATGAATATAAACATTTAAAACAAATTTGTAATTTGATGTGTGTGTCTACAGTCAGTGGTTACAAAAATAAAGACTGGGTATGTGTATTAGGTTGCACTCTGTATATAAAATAGTAAAATATAATTAATAAAGTAAGAATTAAGATGCTGATGTCTATGACTAAAAATTCTTATGAAAACATGTCGGAAATTCTACTTATTTTGTTATAAGTTGAATTTCAATATCTTTGTACTTTGAAGTCTTATTTTCCTCATGTAAAAGCATTATTAAACAAGTATGTATTTTTTAGAAAACTATTTTTACATGTAATTAATAAAAAATTTAAGTTATTACATGAAGAGATTTAATTACAATACTATTATTATTTCTATTATTTATGCTGTTGTAATAAATCTATAAAATTGTAAATTGTGCAATGTAATACAAAACATGATTTTTTTTTTTTTTCTAGTACTGCAAAGCTTAGTATTGAAAAAATAATTCTTGCCATTCACATGGTTCCTTGCTTAGTACCATCTCAAAATAATTGCAATAAGTAAATCAAATTTAGTAAATTTCATTACCTAGTGAAATTTCAACCAAATCTAGCTAATTTTCTTTCTAATAGATATTTTTGTAGTGCTCATTTTTAAGGTTGGTATTTGAAAAGTAGAGTTAATTTTAAATAAATTCAGTTTGGAAATTAAGTTCACTGATTTGTTTTCTTAGAGATATTTTCTGCTTTAAGAATACCAATTGGAATCAAAATGCATTAGATGTTTTCAATTAATAAAATTTCTGCAGCATATTTTTCAAATGTTTTATTTTATCAATGTTTAAAAACATTATCTAAACTTTTATCTACATCTGATTTTTTGTCTCCAGGTTGTAATAGTACTATGCAATGTGAAAATAAAATCTGTTTACATCCTGACTGGAGATGTAATGGGGTGAATGATTGTGGGGATTTCTCTGATGAAAAGTCGTGTGAAGCTGTTCCTATTCCACAAGATATTACAGAAGAAGGATGTATGTATAATAAGTATAGTACAATTTACTCAGACCTCTTACATGTTCTGGAAGTTCAAAAAAACGTCTTGAAATGTTCTATAATTTGCCCTGAAATTTTGAATATTATACAAAATTTCTCGGATTGAGTCCCGGGTTAAGACAGGCCCGAAAGGGCTAATCATTGGCATATCTTTCCACCTATTGTTTGAAGGAATATATCTCTAGAGTGTTTAGCCTTTGTTTTGACTGGTTTGAAAGAAATGATGTAATGGGAGCAACTGGCTTATCCAGGTAGATAGCATGCTGTATAATAACCACAAGGAAAGTACATTATCATTTGGGTTGCATTCTCGGTAAAACTACAGAAATCAAATGCTGCTGTTCTTTTTGTTTGGAAGAGCAAAAATGGAGATTCCTATTGTTTCGTTGTTTTGGCACTTGTGCTAAACCTTGTAGATACTGCTTAGTTAAGCAGTACCTTTTGCATTCAACGGTACGCACAACTGTTTCTCTGTGGTTGCTTTCAAAATAGCTGAGACAAACAAAATTTTCTAAACACTGGCTTCAAAATAAGATTAACTAATCAACCAGTAAGTGGTGAAAGCTATAGGCTGAGTAGATATCCTCATCATATCTACTCAGCCTATTACCGACTGTGCAACAAATAATTCAGTGTCGCAAATATGCTCAAGTGATGTGTCATCAGTCTTTTGAAAAATGGATCCCGCCAAAAAAATTTTTTTAATTCCAGTGATAGTAAGTGTGACAATTCAAGTAATCCTGGTATATTTAAATTGTCCAAGAGTTGTTCAGAGTTCATACCAACAACTTTTGAATGAAAAGGTGTTAAGAGCTGAGACTTGTATATTGCTAACTGCAATGAATTGAAACTATTCTTTTTCATTTGTAGGAGAACTCAGCAACCTATAGTTTTTAATGACTCAGATGTAGTTAATCACATAAAATTGTTGGAGTCAAGGCAAAAGGACTAAATGTGGCTTATGGTCTTACTTTATAATAAAATATTTAAGACAGAGCAAGATTTGGGTGGAAAGCTAACAATCTTTTCTTCCATTGAGGAGAAACTTTTGAAAGAAAGAAGCCTCCCATCTGTTGTTGAATGAGGCAATAAAAAAAGTTTGAAGGGACTATAAAAGACTTGAGTACACAGCAAACAATATAATTAATGCTACATCTGAAAATTTTGTAACTGTGAAAAGAGAGATACACAGATGTGCATAAAAAAGGTCAGCATATTTATACCACAGAAAATCGATTATTCTGCATTATTTATCATTATGCTACTGTATTTTTTTTAATATGATTAGATTGAAAATATGTAAACATATGCTAAAATATAAATTTTAAGAGGTTGAAAAATAATGTTTATGGAAAAATTGTTTGTTCCTAGTGTTGAATATTTTTGTTATCGTCAGTGTATATATTAAATACTTTTGAGTATCTAGCAATATTTTACAACCTACCTTGCTGGTATTTCCAAAACATATTTTCCAATCATTAGTTATTTTTGCTGATTGGATGTATATCAACTTATTAATATTATGATGTATATCAAGTGATACATATCCACCAACCCTGGTGTAAAATGGCATCAAAAATTATTTTTTAAGTCGAATTTTCCAAATCATGAAATGTGTAGTTTTACTGATAGTATTACAAAATAAAATTTTAAGAAAGTGCATACATGGACATAGCCTAGATACATTTATGCTCATTATAAAAGAAAAAAATAATCAAATTTGACAAAAACAAAATTATAGTTAAATAATTGTTAAAAAATATATATTAAAAGTATATTTAGCATCCTAATTTTCATTTTATAGTTAACTATGGGTTTTAAACACAGAATAATCTTCATATATAAGTAGTGAAATTTTGTTCTGAAATTTATTCAGGGTCTGTATGAGGTCTGAATTTAATGGAAAATATTGTTTTATGTAAAAAGCAAAAGGTTTTTTATTTTAAAAACTGTATGACTTTTTTTTTTTTTTTTTTTTTTTTTTGGCAAGTTACATTTAGAAATATTATCTTTTAAAAATGCCACATAGTAATTTTAAAACTGAATTTTTCTAAAATCAAATATGAAAATTTGAATAATTAATGCTTTGAATAGATATATTTTTGTTAATTTAGAATATGTATGTATCAAATTTTCAATGAAGTGCTTCAATGATTTGTATATGCTGTTTGAGTCTTGCAATTTGTTATTAAGTTTTCTTGTCATCCCTTTGCCATCCAGAACTATGCAACTGATGTAATGAAATTAATTTTATCATTAACTGTCAGCATCTTTCAATTTGTAGCTCTAAATAATTGAATGCAAAATTTTAATTTTGAATAATATTAATTACAATTTAATACGACTATAATTGTATTTTGTTAACATTTCAATTTTCAACAAACAATTTTCAAATAGATTAGATTAAACATCTTCTTAAATTAAAAAATTGGTTCAAATCATATATGTAAAAAAAATGAAAAATCTACTTTATTTAAAATATAATTTTGTATCAAATGTTGTAAATATTAAGTTGGATTCCAAAATTATTATTATAATTTTTCAGTAATTCATTTACAAGTTTTATAATTAATTTTGTTATGCTAATGAGATGTTTTAATATTCAGTTATTGAAGAATTTTTCCAAGATTTATTCGAATCTACTTAAAATATTTTTGTTTGGATATAATGGCAGAAAGATATAAATAAATCTTATCATTATTAAATAAGAATCTAAACGTACATTAATTCAAAATTCATAGTTTTTTAAATTAATTATATATTGTTATTTTGAAAATGGTATTGGTTCACCCTAGTTTCAAATGATATAAATATATTTTTGTTGATAAAAAACAATATTACTTTTCATTCAAAATTAATTAGATCGCATATAAGTTTCTTTTTACCTAAGCATATAAGTGTTAGAAGATTATAATTAATTAGCCTTCAAAACTGGTTAGTTTTCGGTAGATTGCATTGTCTATGTGTAATGCACTTACTTTATTTTAATGCTTTAAAATCGGCATTTGTGAAAGATAAGTGAAATATTATCAGACTAAGGATAAATGGAATAAGTCGTACAGGAATGTATTGCAAGAACATAATTCCATAGATTATTGAAGCTCCTTGATACATATTGAAAATATTCTTGGTCTAAATTTTTTTTTAACTTTAAAACATATCAATAAACAGGATTTAAATACTTATAAATAAAGGGAAAACTTAGATATCAGAAAATTTTTTTAAAATTATTTATAACTCTGTTTCACACATTTTAATTAAAACAATTATTTAAAGGAAATTTTAGAATAATATAAAAAATGTGCATATTTACTACTTATTTTTACTCATGTTTTATTTCATCTATTGAGTTTGCCTAAAAGAATAAATTCGCTAATTCGAGTTTTCATTCATTAATATATTTATTCTCATGCATGCTTCTGGTTCTCTATATATTTAGTATTGACTGTATTTCCATAACTTAAAAAATTAAAACTTTTCTTTTTTGGCCATTTTTTTTTTTTTTCCTATCTTATTTTGGAGAGCTTTTTTTAATGTGATATATATAGCCATGAAAAACTTATGGTTTATTATTTAATTTAAGAATGTATAATTTTTACAGGAAAAAAATATGAAAGTAAATATTATTTAGATATTAAATTAACATTTATGTAGTAATGTAATTTTTTTTAGGCTTTATTTTTGTATTATCTAGTACATAACTAATCAATCACGAAGAAAAAAATTTTTTTATTTAAATTAACAATCAAATAATGTTAGTTTTTGAAAAATTAGTAGAAATATTTTTGAAGCGAAACTGGTAAATTTTAAAAAAAGTTTGTGTTTGACATTAAACTTTTTATATCCACATTATCTTATTTTTTTGCTAAATATGAATGAATTATCCCGATTATACTCATATCAGTATCTTTTTATATATCTTACTACATTTGTTTGTTTTATTTTTACAATGATTTTATATTAATATAAATAATATTATTTAGTAAAAGTGAAGATATTTTTAAGAGTTAATAGCAACAATGTTTCGTTTGGTGATGAATGAGGAAATTATAGTTTTGATTTTAATTCAAATCTGATTTTTACCCAAATTAGCTAAATTTTTACTTGGAATTTCTGTGATAAAATAAAACAGTATAAAAACTTATTGATCATAATTTTAATGTATATTTTTGTTTTTAGTAAAGAAAAAATTGATTCATTAAAGGACTAATAGAATAAATTGAATATTTATGCATGTCATTCTTGCTGTCAATCATTTGCTATAGCTGTGATTGATTAGAAATCTGTAGGGGTGAATGCTATTTTTCAATTAATAAAATTGTAAAAGCCCTGTGCATTAAAAAGTTTAATTTTATAATAAAATGCATTTATGTTGTAGTAATTACATATTTTCATTATTAATATGGAAATTATGATTTTTTTATTATTATTAATTTTTAAATAAAGAAGGTATGCACAGTTGTGTGAAGACCCATGCATTCTTTGTAACTTGGTTACTACTCCTCCCCCCCAATCCCAAAAAAAATAAAAGTTGCTTAAATTTATTTTATTTAAATATATAACCTAACAGTATAACTTAATTAAAAATAAATGAAGAATATTATGTGTGACATTGCATTGACTTAATAAGTAATTTATTGATTCAATTTTTTTTATTAGTCAGTGCAAACATTATTAATCAAATAATTTTTATAAAATTGACATATGATGAGGGTTGTGATCTATGCATACATAAAGTGTGTATATCTGAATGGAAAATCAATATAATCAATTACCAATTTCAAAGGTCATATTTATATTGCATAAAGAAATATATTTTGTTGGTGGTCTAGCAAAAGAAGATCACTAAAATTTCACTTTTAACAAAAATTTGTTTTATTTCTATGTCTTCTTTAGATTTTTATTCCTATTATTAAGACTGCCATTGTTAACAATACTGAAATAACACAATATTGAAATACTGATTAATAAAGAATTTTATTAGGCATTGTATCATCTTGAATGATAAAATTTTGAGTCGAATGTATTTGTTTGAAATTTATATAATATATGAAAGGTTACTTTGCATTCTTCACTAATAAATCTTGTAATTAAATTTACCAAAGTAAAAAAATATATTTCTTAATGAAATCTAATTATGCTGGGTCATAACTGATAATATATGTATATATATATTTTAAAAAATCTATTTTCTATAAATCTTAAATATTTAATATCTTCTATATTATTTTTATATGTGTTAAATGCTTTCTTATAAAATTTTCCAGATTCTTCTGCTGCATTTTGGAGTACTGTGTTTGTGATGTTTTTCGTTGGAGTTGCGCTGAGTTTAGGAATACCTTTCCTCTACCAAAAATACAAAAATGAACGATACCATCGATTTGATGATCTCTCTGCAATTCACTAAAATTACAATTATTGGTTGGCATTATTTCTTTATCATTATTTGTTTGAATTGCAAAGTTATCTATTTTTATTCGTATCATTTGCTTTGTAAAAAAAAATTGGGGTGTATGAATTTTAATTTTTTTTTTTAATTCTAGGAAATATTTTCTTGGTTTATTATATATATAATACAATAAATGTATATTGTATGTTAAATTTTATTTTTTCATTGTTTTAAAAATTGTTACAGTTGAAATATAACCTACAGAGAGCTCTGTAGTTTTAAATAATTTTTTTTATACATTTAATATAATTATTATATTAAAAAAATGTTATTTAGTCACTGTTGTTTTCAAAACTGTTGTGTTTTAAATGCTTGTTATTCTTAGAATCTAGGAAGGAAAAAACCATTAATCAAATGTGTTAATTAGGTTTTGTAATTATAAAAATCTATATTCATGCATTTCTATTAAATTACTTTATAATCATAAATTGAAAACACCAGTATATAGAGTATAAAATTGCTGATGTTGATATACCAAGTAATATATATATATATATATATATTGTTTTTCTTTTTAAAAAAATTTATCTTGTATAACTGCTAATTTAGTTTTGATAAGAATTTCAATTATTTTTCCTGTGAATAAATGCTGTGATAATAAAAATAAATCAGTTAGAAACTTGTTTAAATACCATCTGTTCCGTCCTCTTCGTTGTACTTGTCTCCTCCCCCCCTCCCTCCAAATCTGCTAATTAGTTTTCTTTATTTGTTAGAAATATATACTGATATTATTGATGTTGCTAAAAAAACTTATTGCTGTTAAGTCTGATATATCTCCTCAAAACAATCTTGCTCACATTTATTTATTTTATCTTGAAAAGTTTTCAATTGAAAATGTAAATATTGTCTTTATTTAAATTAATTTACTTTCTTTTCTTTTTTTTTTTTAATCATGCATATGTAATGTAGAACTGAAAGGTAAATTTTATTGATAAGTGCCTTATTTTATGTTATCCTTATTGAGGTTTTTTTTTTTTTTTTGCATTTGTATTTTAATAATTGCCTCAAAATTCAATAAAATCTTTCTTTAAAAGTGTAGTTTTTATACATCCTTTTTTATCAGTAATAATTTTCAGTACTTTTGAAATTGACAGTTTTATGTTTTAAAAATGTGTAATTGCTGAAAATCATGATGTATGTGCTCTTAATTAAAAAAAGAATCTTGAAATGACTTTTTAATAAAAAAACAATTTGAATCTATAATGTTCATTAATTAAAAAAATTAAAGTAAAATCGAGAAGTAGAAAATATGCTCCAAAAGTCATTTCAGACATTATATTTTAATATAAAATAATCATTACAAATAACAAATTTTATTGTTTTAAATTCTAATTTTAATTGCTTAAATTCTTCATGGCTATAGAAAATACTAATTTACTAGTAATTTTTAAACACCTAAAAATAATTGCCTATTTGCATAATACTTGTAAACTGTAATAAATAAGTTCACAATAAGTGAAACAAATTTCTCAATTATTTTTAATTTATGAAATTAGGTTTGTCTCATCACAAATAATAATTTCAATTCATGCTTTAGAAAATAACTTAGGGTAATATACATTCTTTAAAATTTTATGAGAAAAGCATTTATTAAAAATATTTTTGCTTATAAAGTAAGCCCTGTATGTAGTCCTAGCCTTGTGCTCAGGTTTGATTCCCGGTGCTGATCACTGTTGTTTATAAGGTTTGTAGTTCAGATTCCGCATGAAAACTGATTAGCCCTCATGTGCAAAAAGCAAACATTGAACTCCAACCAATGCTGTAAAATTGTCTCATTTCTATTTTCTAATAAAATAGAAGATGAAGAATAAAGTAAAAGATGTGAGATGCATAATAAAACCTCGTGGAATCGAGAGTAACATAGAAATTAGTTTTATGATTATTATGAAGCAAAAAAAAAAAAAAATGTTTTATAAAATTTTATTTTCATCCCTGAAGATTATATATTGTATAAAATACAAAACTTTCAAACAATGTTCTTTTGGGGTTTTCTAGTAATGGATGAATGTTGTCATCATTACTGAATTAAACTATTAATCTATAACAAATGCTTTTGTATAATTAATAAAATTTCTAATTTACTTTTGATAAAATTAACTGCTTAATGATAAAAAGTCTTAAAACTAATACTTTTAAATAATCCAATTACCCAGAAAAATTACAGACTAACAGTGGGTAAATGCAGGTCTGAAGAGCTGTACTTACGTATTAAATTTGCCACAAAAAGTGATCTGAAATCTTTCTTTTGTTTAAAATGAAGTTCCTTTAATATTGAGGAAGATAAAATTAATGTAAATCAAGAAAATATTGAAGAGCTGAAACGGACATCATCAGTTGCCACATTTTCGTATTTTTTAATGCCACCAGCAGAAATTTTCATATTTTTGTGCTGAAGATGGGAGAGTAGTAGCGTTCTTCTGTCGACATTTGTAAGTTGTAATTCCTTTTAAGATTAAAATTAAAATACCAAATTTAGATTTTGCCAAGATATTTACGTCTGCAAGGAAGTAGGAATGGCAGTCTGATCCAGACTTCTGGCATTCTTCACCAAAGAATCTGCAATTTCATTAAATTCCAAATCCACATGAGCAGGGATCTTTTGTAAAGTACACATTCTGTGAAAACAGTAGATTTGTTCTAAAAGAGATATAATGTTCAAGATCATATTTGAAAACCTTTATTAAGGGACTGTGAGTCAGTGAAGATAGTAATTGCATTCATTTGTTGTGATGGACTCAAATGACTTTGGATTGGCCAGCAGTTCTGTAAAGTTTGATGCGATTTTTCCATCGGCAGCAGTTTTCACTTCTTTGCTCGTCGGGGCCTTCGTTACAAAACGTATTGTTCGACGTGCGTGAATGTTCGTGGCCATGAAATATTCGTAGGCCATGTCGTGTGGAACGGACCGTTTCATGGAGCTCTCAACACTTTAATGGTATACTGATAATTGATGAACCACTTTATTACGAATAGGTGGGACCACACAAGGATCTCTGAGGAGAAGAGAGGAGGGTTCTAAAATAGGTACTTCCTATTGGCATTTACCAATTTACGTGACATGATATACGAGTGAATTCTTTAATTAAATGAAGCAAAATAAGCTTGCATATTAAGCCATTATACCAAATTTTATCAAAGGCGTTGGTAACGTTCAATGATAATACAATAGATTTACGATTGATTAAGTTTTCATGGATCTTTATTGACACATAGTAGCTGGTGAGTGGTACTTAATTCTTTAATGAAACCAAATTGTTCAGGAATGATGATATTTTCTACACATTGCTGATACAGAGGGATTACTGCAGTTTTCCAGTTCTTGGCAAAATAAATTTTCTGAATCTGAAAATTAAGGCGATCAGTTATGATCAGAACATAATGAAAAAGAAGAGATTTTAACATGTGACTGGTAATTAAATCTAGACTAGGAACGTTTTAAGCCTCACTTTTCGCCGTTTCGAGTTTCAAATATATATACCAAAAGGCCTGGCAGACGTTGTCCTGTCCTGAAAATATTTAAAAAATCCTGAATCTGATCGCAGACCCTTCTACCGGGTCCAGTTGTATATCCAAACTATCCAGGGGCCTACTCAAAAATTTCATCAAAATCGGTCTTGCAGAACCCGGCAAACGTTGTCCAACCAAAAAATGCATTGTAGAAAATTACACATCTCGAATATATTCTTCATGTTCCAATATATGTGCATACTAATTTTCATGGATGTCGTTTGAACGGTATATAAGATGAAATGCTGCAGCACCACCTGGTGGCAAGTGAAGTATAAAGTGAATAGCGTGAACATATTTTCCATACTCGAATACATATTACCAATTTTCATAGCGATTGGTTGAACGGTACAGAAGTTGATATATTGCAGCACCATCATGGCTACTTACAACAAAGAAGATAGCATAAAAACATTTTCCATGTTTTGTTTTTATCAATACGAGTTGATGTTTCTCGTCAACCTTTGGGTATATAAATGAATAAACTTGATGGTTTGCCAACGCGAGAACATGCAACATATAATTGGCCATGTGGAGAAGTACACATTTTTTTTAGATCAAGCCCACAAATAGGCATTGTTTGGCCTTGTCACTTATTAACAGTCATTGCGAATGCTAAGCGAATTGGAAATTGCAGTCGTTTGAATAGAATGGGCGAGTCTAAAGGGATCATTAGGATTTGTGGCTGGAGAAGAACTTCACCTTAAAACTTGCTGTTCAAAATGGTAGCTTCCAAGAACATTTCCCATAATTTTTTATGACCAATCGCATGCCGTTGCATAGCCTACGTGCAATTAAATTCTGAAGCAAAATGATTCGTGAGCCAATTTTTAATCGCAAATTATGTCGTGGTATTCCTGGCAAATCCAGTGAATTCAATAGGATAGTTGACTGCTTCGTCAGGATCGACAACAGCGTCGATCGATTTGAATGATATCTCATTGCCAGACAATGATTGTTGTATTTTAAAATTAATAGCGTCAACATCGATATTTAATATAGTCAATTGGAGTGCTAAAAGTGCAGTCTGTCCACTATCAAGCAAAGTCGCTGCAATGCCTGCTGAAACAATTGCCAACGCGACATGACTTTGTAATCGAATCAGTAAGATGATGAATCTTACCTAGTGAGTCTAAAAAAAAAAAAAAAGGAATCCTTTGTTGTGCTGCAATTGGCAGATTAATTCTACAGTATATGTTCTTTTTGTTCAGCAGTGAGCAGTATCTCATTATTTGCAAATAAAGTAGTCAAAGAGGCAGCATCACAGTGAACATCGCTGTTAATGATGTCTGTTGCTGGGCGGTTAGGTGATGACATGCCGAAATGAATGATTGGCATATTCGAAATGAGAATGCAAACATCCTTAATCTTTATTAAGGACTCGTTATATATTTTATGCGAAAATCGATATTTGGATCTTGATTAGTGGTCCGAATGCGATGCAGAATGTCGTCACTTACGGAATCTTCATATTTGTCCCAGAGAACCGAAGCTTGCGACAGAAAACATGTCGTCAATAAAATGGCGAATTTGATGAAAGGAACTCGGTACTGCATCTGCGAGATCCCAATGCTTGTCAAAGGTTTCAAATATTGAAGAGAGGGAGTGTGGGTGCTATGTGAAAAATCTTAAAAAAAAAAAAAACCTAGAACCCAATTGCAGCGCTACCTACTAGGTCCAATTGTGAATCTAAACCATCCAGAGACTCAATGAAACGCACACAAAAATTTCATTAGAATTGGCCCAGCCGTTTAGGAGGAGTTCAGTGACAAACACATGTACAGAATTATATATATAGCTTATAAAAATAAACAAGTATCAAATAAGAAGATGTTCACACATTTTTATAACTTTAAACATATATATATGTATAAAAATAAGTATTATTTAATTTTCTATCATGTTCAGTCTGATAGCACATTTATTAAATTTCATAGTGCATTTCGTTTCCCAAGATAAAAGAGAGCTTTAGTTAAAATATCAAGATTTTGTTTCACTTGTCTCCACAATTTTCAAGAGTCCATCCAGTGTTTTGAGATGCAGCTTATAGAGAGCTTGCTTTAAAAGCCCCAGTGCATAGTAATCACCATAGCAGACATGTCAGGGGACTTGGGTGGGGTATTCAATTAAATGGAATAGCCTCCATTCAGGTTTCACTTCCCATTTTTTCCAAACATAGAGCAGTAGATTTAGATGTATGACTGGTAGCTTTATCATAATAAAATATATCAGTGTTTAGGTAAAGTGATTAATTGAACTTTGAAAATAGGTGTTAAAATATATTTGATTGTAATCTGAATTAATTTTGACATTTTTTTTTTCTACTTCATTATTTTAAATCTTCTGTTAATAAAGAATATAGGAATAATTATAAAACCTTTCCTTGTTTTCTCTCTGTTCCAGCATATTCGATCTTTTCAGTAGTTAATCGATGTTTTTCTTTTGTAATCAGATAAATATATCCATGTTTCATCAATAGTAACTACATACCTCCATTTTTTACATGCCATGTATTTTCATACAACAATTTGCACATATTCTTAGGCTGAGAAATATGTTTTGTTATTAGCCAGGGAATATCATGTTTTTATTATTAACTTGAAATCAGATCTTATAATTTTGTTTACAGATTCTATGCAAACGTATAAAGATTTTAGTTAGTACCTTTGGGGATTATCTTTTAAACCATGAGATGCAACTTACATAATATGAAGTGTATGTATCTTAGCATTTTTAACATATTTTTCCAAGACAAATGTAATTTTTGATGTTTCTTTACTTTTTTATTAATTATGTCATTTATTTTACATTTAGAAATATCAAAATCATGCTTTTTAAATTTTTTTGTAATAATCAAATAAAAGTATTTCTCTTCGTAAAGAACAAAAAATATAGCCTTCGATATATAGTTTATTTTTCAGCGACAGATTAAAGCAAAGAATAATTTTAATGATGCAGATGATAATTACACCCTATTCTGAACTGATGTAATTCAGCATTTATTTTACGTATCTATTTAATTCATGGTGAAAGCATAAATCATTATAAAATAACTGCGCACACTCTGTATTCAGGGCGGATTTAGATGAAAAGAGGCACTATGGTATTCCCTTTTTCCTTTAAGTTTGTAAATTACATGAAAGATAAATGCATCATTACTGAGATATATATCAATGTGACAAAAAAATTTTCAATAACCTACATATAAACACTTCACTAAAGTATTGAACCTACTTAACTCAAAAGCGAGAATCAAATGTTCGTGTATGCAATTTAAAATAAGAATCTTTTCTAATAACATTAACACGTATTTCACATTATCGAAGTAATATGAATATAACCGAACGTCAGGATATCGATAGGTCTGTTCCAATCTGCACTTTATTTATGCAAGAACAAAACAAAGCTTAGTAGCATAAGGCACGTCAATATTTGCCATAGCAATCAGTGAACGTATGAACTTTGGTGCAATCTAGTATATACAATCGAATAGACCCAATGAGCCGAACGCGTTGATCTTAACCAAAACATTTTATGTTTGTTTATTAGTCATATGTGTAGAAATTCTTCTTATTTTCGATTCAGTGTTTACTGTTTTTAGAATAGTGTAATTATAATTTTGCTAACAATTTGAACGTAGGCCCCTCTTGATCTTGAGGCCCTAAGCTGAAGCCTAGTTAGCCTATAGGAAAATCCGGCCTTATCTGTATTATAGAATAACTTAAGACACATGAAATGATACATTAAAATTTTTTTTTACATCACAGAAATGCTATATTTGTAATACATTATGTCCTTTTTATTCTGAATAATAGATTAGCTTCTTTCACAGTTGATACAATATAACTTCTGATTTTGTAAACCTCAATAAATCTATCCACATTTCACTCAGTGTTGAGAAAATCACTCAACACTTACTTAGTAAAAACTAAGTAACTGCTTGAGTGATTACTTAGTACTTAGTGTTGTTGAAGCAGTCACTGTCTTTGCAAATGCTTGTATTATTGAAGGGTACAATAAAATTATTTTTAAAATGGAAAAATATTCTTTAAATGCCTCCTTATTTAATTTTTAGCAGTAATTCCTAGAATTTCAGAAAAATGAAAATTGCTTTTATAAAAGAGACAGATTTGTAAATTGACTCTTGACTTCTTCAAAATTCTACACAGTGACTTGTTAATTATCTCTACAGATTTAATATAGCCATGTTTAAATAGATATAATTATGTTGCTTTACTAAACAATTTTAATATAGCAAAATAATTAAAATATCAAATAACTCACAAAAGTACGGAATCAAAAGAAGAAAAAAAAATTAGATACATAAAAAATCCTGAAGAAACAGCTTTTTTTTTTTTTTTTTTTTTCAGAGGGGCAATATAAAAACATTTCATTATATAACAGAAACATAATAGGAAGCAATAATTGGGTTATTTAGTTTCCATGTAAATCAATTTATATAAATCAATAACAAAAAATATAAATTTTCTAAATAATAAAAAGATTTATCTTACGCCAAAATAAAATAACCATGAAAATGTTTTTCATAATTAGCACTTTAAAATTAAAAAAAAAAAAAAAAAAAAAAAAAAAAACTGACAATCAGAACAAAATAAATATTCATAATTTAATTCAATTATGGAAAAATACAAAAAAAAAAAAAAAATCTGAATATAAGCAAAGAATTTAGGGGGAAACCCCACATTTTTTAATTAAAAAAATTTCTTAAAGAAAAAAATTGTTAATTGTTATTATTAATTTTATTCACATAAATATTTACAATTTATTTATTGCTTTGAAATAGTTGAAAGCATTAGACTATTGAACTCTTGAGCTTTTTAAGTTTCTTTTTATTTGTGGCATAATTTGCTATAAAAAATTACAGTTTTATTTAATTATAAGGTTTTTGTGATTTTCAGTTATGTTCAAGATTAAAATTATAAGAAAAAAAAACAGCATGTTAGTAATTCCTTTTATAAAAGTCTAAATGATTTGTTTTTATGAATATTAAGCAAACGATGAAACAAGCAGTCTATTCTTAATATTTTTACTTAAGATGATTCATTTCAAATGTTAATGTTATGATTTCTAATTTTCACACAAGTTGATATAAATATTATAATAAAAAATCTTATTTATTATATCTACCTATATATATATATATAGAGAGAGAGAGAGATTTTTAAATATTTACATATATAGTTTTCAACTAATTTTTATAGCAATAAAAAAATAAATTAATGATTCCTAATTTTTTTTTTTCCTATTTGACTTTAAATTTTGAACAACATTTAAAAATTGCCTTTTTCAGATTACTTAAGTTTAGTTATTAAGATTAATTTTTTTTATGATTGAAATTTCAAATCATATTTAATTACTAGCATATGCCAAAACGAGATTGCTCCCCATTTCTATGAAATAAGGGGCAATCAGGTTTTAATGTGATTTTATGGTACAATGAACATTATTCTATTGAATTTTTAAGTCTTTTTTCAATAAAACTTCTTGAAGTTGAGTGTATATGATTGAAGATGAATCATATTTGTTAGTTTTAAACATTAAGCTTCAATTTATATATATATTACTCAAAGGTTTATTATTATGTTATGTTTAGAAAACAATTTCTTTTTTTTTCTTCAATACTAAATGAAATGAAATGTCTAACATAGAATAATACAAAAATCTATATAATGACCCCATAATAATTACTTCAAAGTTTTTATGTTAGGAAATTAAACTTGTGTAATAAAAATATTTATTCATCAATAAACAAATATTATAAAATGTATAAATAAAAGAAAATTATTAATTTATGAATATATCACAGATTGAAATAACAATTTCAATAATAGAATATATCAATCAAAAAAAATTAAACTCATTTAATAATATCAGAAGATCCATATAAAAACTAATCTGGCCATTTCCCCAAATGTTTTATTGTATTGCTTAATATTTTCTTCATTGAATTCTTCAACAGTATCACCAGGTAAAAGATAATTTTTATGTCTCACTAATAAATGAATAGCATGATAATCTTTCCACTCCGAAGTGCAAGTTCCATATAAAAGATGCACTAAATTATGAACTCCGAAATCATATGGTACTTTTCGATGTACTAAATATGGCATTCGTTCCAATATGAATTGTGTTGGAAGCTCCCCTGCATTATAATACCAGCGTTCTCTTCTGTAGTAATGGTATGAATTATACCACAATTTTAAAAATCTTGCATTTTTGTGAGCAATTAATAATTGAGTACCTAAATTTTGAGAAGGAGGCCATCCCAGTGTCATTTCAAATTTTCTGAAATAATCTAATGACTTTATAACGTATGTATCAGTATCTAAAAATATGCCACCATATTCCATTAGTATTTCTAATCTAGCAATGTCAGATGAATGATAAACAGAACTCAATAGTTTTTCAAAAATGTGAGTTGGTTTTCTCTTAAATGAAATTTCTAAAATAGAAATGTTCTTTACCATATCCCAATACTTTCCTCTTAGACTATAACAATTGCAGTGAATTATAATTTTTTCTGGTCGACCATTAAGATGCACAGCTTTGATACTTATGACTTGAATAAAATTTAAATCAGGACTATCAAAATGAACATAATGCACTATGTTAGGTACTATATGGTAATTAAATCCAGTGACATTATCAGCATAAGAAAAATCCACAATATCTCCAGCAAAATAATTTCTTAGATTTGTGTGTATTTTTGAATCATATGAGCTAAATAATAAAACCGTAAAAAAAACAACGAAAAATGCACAACTCAAAGTTCTGCATCGATTGCGAAAGAAAATCTTCCAACAGTTATTAAATATCATTTTTTACAGAATCAGTACAATGAGTTCAGTATCTTATAATTCAATATAGAACATCATGTTCGCTTGCCATAGATCACATATGGCTAAATTATTGTTATTTTTCAATTTTTCCAGCAATAAAACATACAAAAATATTACAAATATATACATTTTTCTTTGTGATAAATCAAGGAATAAAAACATCTGACTTGTGGTGCTTTGAGATCTAACAATATATACTCCTTTATTGTAATAGATGAGCATTTAAAAAATAAAACCAGACTCGTAAATTTTAAAACCAGATGATAAAACAAAGAGTGTTGCCAGATTTATAACTGAATAGAATACTGCAAAGTAAAGTAGTTTGCTAATAATTCCCTACGAAAAGTAAACTGATTTGTATGTTTGGTTATCAACACAGTATCTCCTTTATTTTGACAAATAAGAGCAGAGTTAGCAGGTGTAAATTTCAAATTTCAAGGGATTTTAAGCTTTTTGAAGAAATGTGTAAGGAGAGCCTCAAGACAGCCCCTTGTACCTTTTTTTCCTCTATCAAATCTAATTTTCCTTCTTGTGCAAAAGGCTGTATTTAAAAACGTCACAGCAATTTTTCACGTGTCTGTGATTATTTGCCTCTGTGCATTATACTATTTGAGTTGATTTGTAATTTTATATTCAGCAGTTATAACAAAGAAATGGATAATAATCAAGAAACAATATAAGTATAAAAATTAAATTTTTGTTCATAAGCATAACTTCAAAATATCCACAAATTTATTTTATGTTAAAAAAGTACTTAAATATGAATGGTTATCTTTAATACTAAAACAATTTATTGTATCGGTTTCCTCCAAAAGCCTTGGAGAGAAACATTTCTCTTGACTAGAACTCCAAATTGGATTATGGGTACAATACAAAGTGGAAATTGGCGTACCATTTATAGAATTCTATTGAGACTTAGTGTCCTTTTAACTCTCTCATCAGAATTAATATTTAAATACTTAATTAGTTTGGCTGCATAATTAATGTTAGTTTGCTATTAAAATAAAACTGCATAAAAATAAAAGTTTTAAAACAATAGGTCTCAATAGATTTCATGTATATTATAAGAAAGAAAGAAAGAAAATGAATTTTTAAAAGAAGAAGAAGAAAACTTTTTAAATTTGGTAGAGTTAAGTCTAGTTGCTGATCCCGTTATAATAGTGCAAATAAAAAAATTCCTAAAATGAAAAGGTGACTTACTCACAGCGTAAATTTTTTTTTTTTTTTCGTCAGAAACACAGACAAAAAAAAATGAATAATGGGAGTAGAAAATAAACTTATAGCACTTGTAGTAATGTCGAAATGAAATATACAGGATAATGGTATAAATTAATTCATACTACTTTAATAACATTAACTTTAATAAAATTACAAAAATACTTAGAAATAAACGAATAATACAAGTATGTTGCACTTAAAACAGCAAAGAGGGATTCGAGTTGAAGTTCAATTAACTAATATTTAATTACACTAAAGACAATCACAGGAACACAACACACAATCTAATATAATTCATAGCTATTAACAACATGGCGTTATACGTTTTTGGGGAAAAATCGCTACGTTTCGACATGCTCGGAGCGGTAACAGCAAGACTACACCATGTTTGCACAAAGCGGAGGTTCAGACTGAAACCAAAACGATTCTCATGGATGGAGAAATAAATCACGTGAGCTATTACATAGAATATGACGTTTCACTGCTTTGCTGCGAAACAGGATTTAAGGATGATTTGAGCCAGGGAATCTTCTCATAGGGAAACTGCGCATTATATCCTGCACCCCCACCCCCTCCCCCATTTAACGACTGTACTGGAAGCAGCACCATTTTCTTAGGTCTTACACTTTTCCACAGAGGAGTAATTGGAGTGGTGGGCAACGGGCGTACCGGTTACGGAGTTCCAAGGTGGTTTTAAGAACCACGAAAACCTCCACATCTTAATTTAGTTAAAACATCAGCACTATAAAGTGAAATTGCTTCAATTAATGAATAAAAATAAAAGAAAAAGAAAAAAATTAAATTTAAGAAAAACATCTCTTAAAAAAAAACATCAAAAAAGAAGAATTAAGAAAAACATCAAAAAACAAACACAAAAATTAGAGTTAAAATTAAAAAATTTTAAGCTAAAAATAAAATAAAATAAAGGAATTTAAAATTAAACATATAAAAATAAAAGATACAAAAAGAACATTATAAAATACAATATTACAGTAGCAACCAGTCACACAGAAAATGTAAATAAAACATACAAAATAAGATCTTCAAGTGATGTTTTTCAGATTTGCTGGTAGATGGCGCCATCAGGCAGGTTTCAAAAACCATTTAAAAACCAAAAACAGTTTTTTTACCCCGGAAAAAAACAGTTTTTTTTTCCATTTTTCTTTTGAGTTTGATTCATGATATTAAAATCAAGTTAATAAATGCACAATAAGTATTTAAAATTAGACCAGAGCAGTTCAGATTAACTATTGAATTAGGAATTTAAAAAGTTTAATAAAAGAAAATAATTAAAAATTCAATCAAAATTAAAATAAAAGTTAAAAGGTTTAGAATTTACACAATAAAGCAGGCTAGTTAAAATTTGTAAAGAAAATCAGCCAAAACAGTTGTTAAAAAAGACTATTAAGTTAAGAGCTATAATGTAAACAAACAATTATCAAGTTATTTAAAAGTTTCTTAAAATAAGTAAAATAATGAATAAAGACTATTACAATTAAAAATTTTAAAAGACAGATAGCCATGTTCTGAATTAAGGTGCACATCGTAGCATATAATTAAGATTTAAATGCCAAAGATTGCAGCTCAGATTCGCTTGAATTGATCGAAGTAGCTAGCCACACCTGGATGGTAAACAGGTATTTGTTTGATCGCTTCGTTGCGGATCTGAGGGCATTTGGAATGAAAGTATTTTTGAAAATATAATCCATAATGGGATCAAGATCAAGGTCTCTGTGGAGTTATTTCCTTCTAACAAACCATTGAACATTAACTATCATAGCTATCTGTTTATTTTGAAAGAATTGCAGCTTCTTTGAGGTTTGCGGTCGAGGAGGACGCCCAAATGGGACATCTGTATAAGAGAAATGGTCGAAGGATTGATTTGTAGAGCAAAACTTTATGTCTGATCGCTAGCCTGCTCTTTCGAGGCTTTTTAGCTTAGCTCTAGCAGCAGTTGCTTTTGCAACTACTTTGGCAAAATTATTGGAAGTCAATTTTGAATCTAAAACTAACCCCAGGTTCTTGTATTCAGTAACCCAGGGGACTGGTTGGTCGAAGAGGGTGACATTTTAAATTTTTTTTTTTCTCTTCTAATGCAGCTGGCAAGTAGACCGTGATCTTTCGCTATAGGGGCTGCATTGATGTTACTCACTTTGCATTACCCAAAGGGCGCGTGTAATTTGATGGTAAGCCACGGAGTAACAATGCCCCCGCAGCGCTCTACGATCCTATTAGGGACCGGGACCTACAGCTTAAAGTGGATTCCGAACCACTACAACACCCATGGGCAAAGCCGGGATTTGAACCCGATACCTGTGGTACCGAACGCCAGAGCACTAGCCATTCGGCCATCAGGCCCCTTCACGTTTAAAATTGAACCATGTTCTTTTTTTTCGTGTAAACAGGAGGCACGCACTTTTAGTAGGATTAACTTTGATCTTCCAAGTGGGCAACCAACTTTCCAAGCGAGGAATGTAATTATTAATTAAAGTAAAGACGGAATTTGGTGTTTTTGTGTTGTGGAATTATAGCTGTGTCATCTGCGAACATGACCAGTTTACAGAACTCTGGCTTAGGAATGTTGTTCACAGAGATTAGAAACAATCTGGGACGGAGCAGTAAACCATGTGGAACCAACCCCGCTCCTGATTGGATGATTGCTAGAAGTGATCCCTCCCACTCGCAGTCTGAAATTACGCAAAGCGAGATACGAATGAATAATTTTAATAAATTGGGCCGAAAATTCAAGTCGTATGAGCTTGAGTAATAAGCCATTATGCCAAATTTTTGTCAAAGACTTTAGCTACGTCCAGAAATAATATTCCCGTAGATTCACGATTGATAAAGCCTTCGTGGATAACGTAACGCTCATTAACACGTAAGAGCTGGTGAGATGTACTAAGTTGAGTCCTGAATCCAAATTGCTCAGGAATGATCTGTGCAGTGCTGATCCAGGCGTTTAAGTATTGAATGTTCGAATATTTTAATCACTCCAATAAGTAGTGAGATGTATGATAATTTTGAAAGTAGGCGCTATTGCTATCCGGTATTGGAATAAGAATTACTACGGCAGTTTTCCAGCTCTGAGGAAAGTAACACTTATCGATTAAAAAAGCTACTCAGATAAGTGATCAGTAAAATGTACGTATAAGGTAAAGATTTTAACATACGATTGCTAATGCGATCAATCCCAGGAGACTTATTGGGTTTGATTTTCTTAATAATTGTTGAAGGAAGTCTGCTACTGTAGTGTTGGTGCGTCTGAAGAAAATAGGATCTTCGACGTCGTGATTAGTTTCAAACTTAAGTTGTAGGCTATGAGGCTAAAAGCTCGGTCTTCTCCTAAGGTGCATAAACAAAAGATCCATTGTTTCCACCACTGATACGCTCCAATATTATTGGTAAAGCCAATATTATTGGCCAATAATATTGGCTAATAATATTGGCGTTATTTAAAAAGCCAATATAATTGGAGCCAATATTGTTGGCTCCAATTATATTGGTAAAAGGTTTACGCAACAAAGACGTTCGACTAAAAAGTGTTGTTTGAGGCGCCATGGCCTCTATGGAATGTTCCCATCGTTGCTGAGAAAATTTCTTGACCATAAGTCTAACAATTGCAACTTGTCTATAATAATTGGCTTTAACATTAGGATCTGTCGATCTTTGCTAGAACCGACGTAATCTATTTCTATTTCTAATAGCATCATTTATCTCGCTTGAAAACCTAGCAGGTAGAGGTTTAAATTTTGGTTTAGATGAATCGCTTAGAGCTCCTTGCACTGCTAGCTGTAAGTCGTGATTGAGACGCTCTGCGTCAGCAGTTTCGCTTAAATGTAGAAGGGAGGGGCTTAGTACTTTGCGCATAGTCAAAGTCCTCCCAATTGTTCAAAAGTTGATCTAGACCTCTTAGTGATTCTGTGCTGGTTTCAAAGGTAAACAAAACAGGGAGATGATCTGAATCAAGTTCGTTGATCACCTAGACATCACAATTAAAAGGAATAAATTTTTAAAATGCCAAAATCTAGGACATTTCCCGCGCGGTTGTTAACAATATTAAATCTAGTTGGTCTGGGAGCAACAGCTTTCACTCTTCGTTGCAATTTCAGATACTTGTTCAATTTAAAGCCATTACGGTTTGAACGTCCGAAATTCCAACCACAGTGGAAAGCGTTCAGGTCGGCAGCTAAAAATCACATTAGGTCCAGATTTCAGTATCCTGTCAATGTCCTCCACCGGGTATCCACCTGGGTTTGAAGGGCGACGTAAGTCGAAGCGATGATGATGGGGGAAAAATCGTTCAGATTAATTTTAATCATGGCTACCTCGGCGCAATTAAGGCGCGGAGTAGGTAGTTCATGGTGCTTAATGCTACTTTTAATATAAATGCAGGTGCCTCCGCTTACATTAGAATTTAGATTGACTCTATCGTAACGATAGAATCGGTAATTAGCGATCAATGGGGTCTCTCCAGGTCTTAATTTAGTTTCCTGGACCAAAAGAACATCTAGGCCGTGCTCTAACACGAATTCTCTTACCTCATTGATTTTGGAACACAATCCATTTGCATTCCAGGTGGCAATCCTAAGAAGTTGCACGTCGGAGCTGAACATTAAAATTTACTGCTCTGCTGATGTCAACACAGGCTTTGAAGATCAGGTAGGCCTGGTGTGACGCTCTCTGTTTCACTACGGAGCAGGGGCAAACATTCCCTGAATGCTTGTACTGGGATGGGAACAGCCATCCCTTGTTGAATGTTTGAGTCCATTGTTTGGGTCGGCTGGTACGCCGCAATAGTAGACATCGTCGGCGGCGCGTGGCTGCCGCGTGCCACGAAATGAGGTACCGGGAAACTGGTAGCAGTCGGGGTGGGTTGTGGTTTCTGCTGTCGCTGGGGTGTCGCGTACCGAGGATAGCATGCGGCTAGACTCGCGTATGACACCTCTTGAGTAACTGGCCTGGGCGCTGGTGTTGGAAGAAGAAGTTTCTTTTTCTGGGTTTTAATTGGCTTTTTTTTAGAGCCAAGACACCTGGGGCAGCCCTTCCAGTTGGTTGCGTTGTCCCCTCCGCAATTAATACAGGTGGGAGCTTGTTCGGCAGGACGGTCACAATTTTCTGCCTTGTGCGGGCCGGCGCATCTAGTCGGGAGGCGGCATACTTCCGAAAATGGAAGTAGCCCTGGCAATTCCAGCATTGACTGGGGCCTCTGTAGGCCTCCACACATACTTGGGTTCCCAGTAACTCCGTGGGATAGTAGATCCGGAGGGAAGAAGGGTTGTTGATTTTTTTTTTTTACCTGAGCATAGAAGAGCGGCATCAGCTCTTTGGTTTTAAATTTAGATAGTCGGGATAATCTCCCGACCTCGAAATTCTTTCCGTTAGTTCTTCAATGATGTCATTGAAGTTAGTATTTGCTTGCAGTCCTCTAATGACCATTTTGATTGGTCTCTCCTCCTTGAGCGAGTAGCTCTTGTAGTCGAGACCGCGGTTGTCCATGAAACGGGTCCGCTTTCTAAAATCGTCATCTGTATTTACTTGAAGTTTCATAAACCTCCCAGTGTATTTGCACTGCATGAGGGGTACTTCGATCTTAAATGCATTAAGAATAGAATTCCAATCCTACTTAGGTTGGAAAATATTGGAGGTGGTTTTGAGTCAAAGACTTCGTTTTCGTTTAACTCAGGTATATTGCTGGCATTTCCAGCTGCAGCGAAGGAGTTTCGTAACGGTAAGGAAGCACTCTAGATTGCTTTTTTCTGCTTCATAATGAGGTGCTTAGCCGTGAAAGCAAAACCTTCAACGTCGGCTGGCCTTTTGTCTTTACGATTAGAGGGCGCCTCCTTGGCAATATTGATGGAGGCATCTAAGATTGGGAGCGCAGGGGCTCTTGCAGATGATAGTAATTCACGGACATGTTGGGCCCTCAGATATCTGTCCTCTATTTCTTTCAATGAATGAAATTGAAAGAGGTCAATGCCAAATTCAAACCGAAAGCTGTCTATCTGCTTGTTGGCTGTCCTTTCCGCGTGTAGCAGGCGGCCGCCGGATAATCAATTTTTAGTTTTACGTAATTTAGTGGCAGTTTGAGTTATCCTCTCTTTGAAATTAGAGGCTTTACGGAGAACTACCTGGTTGATAAGAACATACTCGTCAGTTAGTTCTTTTAACTGAGGAGCAGGCGAGTAAGAATTAGTGTCCTTTCCATTTTCGATATCCATGTTAGAGTCCAGGGTCGTAGCCAGAGAAGTGTAATAAATGATCGGTGGAGTGAGGATCCTCCTCCAGTTTGTCAGACGTTATCTGACTCATAGAATTGATTTGATAATTAAAATTAATAAATAAGTTTTAGAAATCCATTCAGTTAAGTTTAGTAAAAGAAAAGGTGCTTTATTTAAAAGCTAAATCGCAAAAGATTTCAACGCTGAGGTTTCAGATTTGGAGCGAGGTGCAAGCGCTGTTCAAGATCTAAATCCGGAATCCTATCAGAGAACGATACGGTCAATTGGAGTGATCTCTACTTTTAAACGGTTTTAGTGATTAAACATAAGTTCCAATTAGCGTGTCAAGACTGTTCAAAATAGCAATCTCATATGTCATTGAAGATATTCGAAGAAGAATTACATAAGGTTTAATCACGTCATGAATTTCGATGCTTTCTTCTTTTTCTACTTGAATTTCTAAGAAAAATCCTCTTTAAGTTACAGGTACCACATATTTTCTTTCTGGGATTTTTCTACTTTTATTCACTTGTTTTTCTAGTTCTGGTTGTAATTCACATTTTCCTGACATCGTTCCAATGTTAAGAAACTGTGTTCTATACGATCAACAGTTTTATTTATTTATTGATCATATTTATTCTTCTCTTACTTATTTTCTTTTTGTTTGCTGAAAAGTACGTGAAACGATTTCTTGGTTTTAAAATTGTGTTTGTGGCCAACATAGGGTCAGTTACATTTGTCAGATCATCATGGATTCATGAACTTCGAGTCTTATAGTACCTCGTTTATAAATGTTCAAAATCTTTTTTGTCTCGCATTTTAACAGCATTGGGATAAATTCAGAACCAGCAGCATTAGCGAACATAAATCTCAATACAAGTTATAACAAATCAATGAAAATGTTTTCCACAAGCGGAATTCAGCAAAATAGTCTTTTTTAGTGCTTTTCTTTCATGATTTACATTTGAGATGTATTTGAAGTCATCCCTAATCAAACTGAATGTTTAACATATGCAAGTAATACCTTTCTATTTAGCATTAATAAACTTAAAATGTCATTTTCAATCTTCAAATATCGCACAATGATGTGAGAGTTGGGATTTCCTTCTTCAAAAGAAACATACGCAGCAGTTAATTTTTCAAACAAAAACAAATTCTGAACAATTGCAAATTTACAAAACACCCGACTTCTTGGTCTTAATTTTTCATATAATTGATTTAAGTTATATTAAGCTATTTAATTTATTTCGATAATTTGAAATTTATGTAAATTTTGTTTTGCTATTTTTATTTTGAAGAATACAATAAATTTCTGAAAAAAAAATTCTAGCTAGAAAAAAAATGACTGCCTCTAAGAAAATAATATTAATCTTCCAAGTGCTCTTGCCTCCTCCTTGTCACTAGATAATGAAGAAACCCCCTTCAAAAAATCAAAATTCCCATTTTTGATGAACTAGTCTTGAGTAAATTACAATAAATACTTTGGCCTTACTTTAGACCATAAAGTCTCTTTTGTAGAGAAAATTTTTAACATATCACTAATTCAAACAATTAACTTTTCCTGTAAACTAGATATCTTATTTTAGATTGTATCAAAAAAAGATTCTTGTATAACCTTCTTTCCAAAATTCCAGTTACTCAATATTCTTTTAAATTAATTTACCAGAGTATGATTTCAAATTGCTAGTTTGAGTAAAAGTGACATTTTAGAACATTTATCCAATATCTTTCTCAAGTACAATAATAACTTAGGATAATTATTTTCATTCTTTATTTATTCCACTCATAATCTTCTTTTGTCTTTATGAATGGCATACATGTTTTTAATGTAGGCTTTGTTGTCATTTTGCACTGATTGAACATCTTGCTTTCCCACTAAATTTTTTCTCTTTACCACCACGGTTTCATTAATTATGGTAAAATACAAAGGTATTAATTTTATAAATAATCTATCCTTTTAAAATTTCTGTTCTTTAAATAAAATCACTCGGTGCCTGGCTCATACATTTTTCTGATTATTTTTTTGTTAAAATTGTAATATTAGTTTTATTCATCTTTTAATTAACAGGAATTAGCGGAATTTTTTTCATCATCCAAAGAACTTTACAAATCACATAACATTTGCCCTTTGAATGAGACTCATAACATTAGTATCATGTTTTTTTTTTTTTTTTTTTTTTTTTAAATGAACCAGATTTATCTCAAACTTTTGAAAACACTAAAATTGAAATTTGATTTTTCCAATTTCTTTGATGAAATTATTGAATTAATAAATGACACCATAAACACATTATTGCATTTTATTAAAAAAAAAAGAACCTTCTTATAAATAATATATATTTTATTTTGCAAAGACAGCAAAGTGATGTATTTTCAGCACATGTTAGAGATTTTCTTTTTTCAGTCCATAAATTATTAACCTTGCGAAGTACACTACAATAAAAAATAACATCAAATAAAGGTTGATTCACAGGCCAGATGATTTTAATAATCAACATTTACAAAATAATCACTGCAGTGTAGCTTTAGATCCAATAAGCACAAAATACTTATCTTTAAAAAGTGCATGGAATACAGCAGAATTTAAATCATAATTTTTTTTTAACAATATAATATATAATACTCTACAGCTATTTGTCTTAAATCTAACATAAAATATAGATATAAAAAGTTTCTAAAAAGATTTAACAATCCAATTAAAGATGAAAGCTAGATGAATGAAGAAGTCTAATCTTTCTCCATAAATAAAGCGATAATCACAAAAATGTTATGAAAGAAACAAAACACCAGGAAACATTTAACCGCATTTAATTTTGGAAAAGAGTGTGAGTAAAGTCAATGTAATCGTATGCGCCAGGTATTGTTCGCCCAGTTTTCTTGTCTTCATAGGGCTTCATCCTGGATAAGCAATAATCAGCCATTTCTTTCGTAAGATTCTAAAATGAAAAAAGTTCATACAAAAAATTAATTACATAAAAAGAAAAGAAAAGAAGGAGAAAAAAAAAAAAAAAAAAAAAAAAACATAATAATAGTACAATTTTACAGCATAATTTGTTTTCAATAGAATTTTACAATTTCTTAATACTTTACTTTTAAAATAATGTACAATTAAACTATAAAGCTTATAAAGAAAATTATGTCAGATTTTCGAAATTTTATAATTTAAAAATTGCACAATCTATCTACATAATTTTCATTAGGTCTTAACCTCACAACAAATTCACAAATATGTTTGCATGTCACTAAATAACTATTTTAAATGCTACATAATTATCTTTTTACATAAAATATCTTTACTATAATACTAGGGGACAACCAAAATTGATTCAATGCAATACACTACAGCTGTGCAAAAAGTCTCTTGAGCCAAAATATGCCAATCTGATTAGCAAAGATTAAAAATCATGTGCATGCAAATAACTTCAAAGCATACTTAAGTGACCATTAAGGCCTATAATTTACTTTTCACAATTCAATGAAAAGAGGGATCTTTTTCAGTAAGATGATTGTCCTGGAGTTATCAAGGATAACACTGAAATTTTTAGAACTGCAGCATCAGCCTTTCAGAATTATAGTCACACAAATACTCTTGTGCATAAGTGATTGTGGTTAGTACTGAAATTTCAGAACTATATGCAGAATTTACTATAACAGTGTAAAGAAAAAAAAAAATGTCATTCTCTGCTAAATATATTGTTTTATACCACTACCTACAGAAATTATAGGCATATTTATTTCAAAGATGCGAATTTTAATAAATGACTTTAAATAAATTTTTCAGAATTGTGAAACAAATTTTTTGAAATTTTGAGCACAATCTCCCAGTTCATTCCTCCCTATCCTGAAATGATTTTTCTTTCTTCGACGGCAGATTATTTATAATTTTTTGGATGGCCCTTTAATAAAACTGATTTTTATGAAACACTAGAAGAAAATCAATTCTATAGAGCGTATATAGCAGCTTAAACAATGTCTACATTTAAATGTGTGTGCATGCTCATGAATGCTTTTTTAACATTTCAGTGTCTCCTAGAAAAATAAAAGTTCATATCTCTCCTTATCACTGAGCCCCCCAGGTATATTTTGGAAAGTCGTGTTATTCTTTTAAAGCATGACTAAAAACTGACTTTTTTCTAGAGCACAGATTTTCATTACTCAAAATTGACAAAAATTCTTGAATGCTTTGTGTTTCCTTTCCATACTAAAAACAACCACTTTTGGAAGGCTTTCTCAAACAATGCTTGTGGCTTTCACATTCAATTCCCTTCCTTTAAAAAAAAAATAATAATAATAGTAATCAAAGTATTTTGATTTTGTATCAGCAATTAATTTAGTAAATCTTTGAATATTGAAGATTAATAAACTTGTTTGGGTTAATTAAAATCTTTGACTTTTGATATAAGATGTTGATAGTGAAAAATGCAACTATCATTTATACAAATACATAATACCAATTCACGTACCGCATACAATTCTTCAGCTGTAACATAAGGTCTTTCACCGGAGGTGATAGCTCTGAATGCATTTTCAACTTCTTCACTGGAACGGACATTCTCAGTTTCTCTTGAGATCATGAAGGCCATATACTCTTGCAATGATACATAACCATCCCTATTTGGGTCCACAACATTGAGTATAGCTTCAAATTCTGGGTCAGGCTGGCCTTCTTCCACCATTGGTAAGTCATATCCAAGGGCTCTGAGGCAACTTTTGAATTGGATGTGGTTAAGACGTCCAGATTTTTCTTTGTCAAAATGTCTAAGGATATCCAAGAAAAGAGTGGAATAAATTAATGAATAAAGATACTTATACTTCTCAGATTCTATTTGGCTTTATAAATATTATTTAATCTTATTCCATTTTTAAAAAAATTTTTTTTTTTTTTAATTTTTTTATTAACTATCTTAAAAATCACTTTTAAATTTCAAATGGTACAATAATTATACACACTTAAAAATAATACACTTTAAATACACTTAAATTTCAGAATGGTAATCACACAAAATTATTTCCAAAATATAGAAGATGTTTTAATGCCAAAATAATATAAGAAATTAACAAAAGGTAAGAAATATGAATTAAAAAAAATACTTTCTTATTAATCTATACTGTTAAGAATTAATCAGTAAAAAATTTACATATCTTAAAACTATTTTAAAGTAAAAATGCCAATGATTCATTATTATGAAAAAAAGAAAAAGCAAGAAAGTAAATGTTTGAAATTAAAAATTCTTATTCACTGAAATTTTAAAATTAATTACAATTTTTTAAATATCACACTAAAATTTAATTATGAAGTAACTGCGGATGTAAAGATAATAACATCAAAGCTGAAATTCATTAAATAAATGAAAATACTTTTACTTGAACATCATGCTAAATTCTTTAAGAGCATCTTCAGATACACCACTTTGATTTCTATTAGGGAGAGTAAATAAATAAATTTAAAAATTAATTCCATCAAAAGTTTTATTTTAAAAATAAAATACCGTTAAAAACGTACTATTATCAAATTAGGAACAATTGAAAAAAAAATGACAATTGAAGAAAGGTCAATAAAAATGAGATACCTCTCAAAAAAAAAAGCTGTAGAGACAAAGACAACAAACAATACCATGATTAAATATCTTTCAGATATACCAGAGTTACAAGCACATAGTTCAATAAATGAAACTAAATGATTAAAAAATACAAACTAAATTATCCATTATTTTATAATTATTAAAAATGACATGCATCTCCTATTCAATTTCTAGCTTTTTAAACTTACCTAGCTTGTATTTGTTGTTCCAGATTGTGTTGCATCCTCATACCCAGTTGATCCAATTGATCCCATTGTTGTGCAAGACCAACAGTACTGTGTTCTGTATAACGATTGTCTAAAATGAGATGTTCTCCTAATAAGGCTCCTAGATCTTCAATTTGTTTTAGCTCAGTTCTTCTGGCTCTGACTTCAGTAGCTTTACGCTACAAGAAAAGCATAAATAATAAGGCATACAATTTCAATATTAAATCAAATGATAAGTAGATTGATACACCATATTTTTGATTGATTATGACCCTTATCATTCCTTTTTAATTAGAATGGACATATAATACAGTTTATTTCTCATATTTTGTTAATTCAGACGATTTTAGAGATTTTTTTTTTTTTCATTTAATCAAGAACATATATTCTTTACAATACTGAAGTAAGTTTTTTAAAAATTAAAAATATGACTATCCAAGCAATTTTTTTCATATTTTAAACATTGTTTATTTCTTCTAAAGAACTAATTAGAACACATTTTTTAAAAATTCAGAAATGCTGAACACTTTTGGAATGAATATAATGAGAACTATTGAAAATTAAATAAACAGAAGAACAATTAAAGTACAATTATAGGATAATGATTCAAATAACAAGGAAAGAGAAGGAAATTAAGTGTTTGCCTATTATAAAAGTAAGATAAATAATATAATACTTTATAATATTTATGAGACATTACAGATAAACTCAATATACAAAAGATGCTTTAGATGTTTTGCTTTAAAATTAAATATGTATGTATTAATATAAAAATTCGGTTAATTTACATATATATAAATTAATTGAAAAATAAATGCTAGTTCTAATGAAAACTAAAATAATTTGTCACATTTTTTTTTCAACTTACTTTTTGCCAAACAATTATCTGGAAACCAATTACATATTTATATTTTAGTACCTTATCAAATATTTATATTCATAATACTATGTAAAAACATTACAACTAACAATTTCTTGAGGAAATCACGAATACAACTAAAGTTGTATCTTTATTGAAAACATTAGGAAAGAACAAAGATACAACTCACTTTTGTAGCTTCCAACTGTGCTTCTAAAGAACCAGTGCCTTCCAACATAGAAGAACTGAATAATAAGACAAATATATATTAAATAATAGTTTTCACATGAATAGCAAGAATATTACTTAAAATATAACAAACAAAGAGAATTTAGTAGATAATTTAGTATTTTACGAAAATGTAGTTAGAGTTAAACAGTATCAAACATTTAAATATAATATTACCGCAAATTCTAAAAAAACATTTTTATAAACTATAAGAAAACTTTATTTAATAACCTGTTCTAGAACAATGAATGAATTAATATATTTTATAAGAATTATTTTTAATTTACAAAAAGTCCTAATATTGTCTAGATCAATGTAAATAATAAATATTTATAACATACCCATCCAGAAGCCACATTCTGTAATAAAAAAGAAAATATGTCAATAAATTAATGCATACATTAGAAATTAATATAATTTTACAGACTTCATTACTAAAATGTTTTCTAAATTATTTTATCTTCAATTTATCAATTCATTTACCTTGTGTCTGTGAGCCATTGATGGAAAGCATTAGCAAGTTTAGCAAATTCAACTCTCATTCTATCATTATCTTCTTGTCTTTGGGCTTCTTTGGAAAGCTCAACATCTCGCTCCTAACATAATACAACTAGCATTAAACACAAAATTCATTCAATAAACCTTTTTCATTCTCAAGTGCGAAGAATGATACTAATTTTAAAAAATTAACTACCATAACACAAGCAAAATAAATAAATTTACTACTTAGAATGACCTCATAATCACAATAAAAATACTTTTAAGAGCTACTTTATCAATAAACAAATATATAAGAGTGCACATGCCTGTGATACATAATGTATTTGTAAATATATAATAATCTTTTACACCATATTAATAACTGGTACTTTAGATGTTCAAACAGTTCTTGAAAACTTCTGATTCTTAAATTTAACAATACAGCATTAAAATATATATGAATACTAGGGAATTTATTTTACTTGAATAATCTTTTGCAAGTTTCGCCATGTATCTTCCAAAGCTTCCATTGTAAACCATGTGTAAGGATTGGCTCCAACATTAAAGGATTTAATTTGCTGATCAAGGGCAGCCAATACTTCAAAATCTGCTTGTGCTGAACTCAAGGACTCTTGGAATTGTGCATGAGCCTCGCGTAGAGCCTGAATGAAGACGAAAGTTCTTTTAAAACCAACTATAACTTTTCATTTTATCATGTATATATATATATATATATATTTAATGAACAAAGATTTAAATTATAAGTGTACATACTCTAATTTCTTCAATAGAATTGCAGCGGACAGGATCAGTAAGGTCTTCTTCTGCATTTTCAAACCAACTGTTGAAGGCAGAAGCTTTTTTTGCGAATGTAAGAAACAATTCTTCAATCTAGAAGAAAAGAAAAGAAAAAAAAACATTTTTTTTTACAAGGTTTATAATTTTTCAAAAATTGAAACTAAAGTTTTCCATATAATTTATAATCTAAAAATTCAACTATTAAAACTAAAGTTTAATGTAACAAACTTTAATATTAAATAAAAAACAAGAGTCAATTTTCAAATAAGTCAAATAAATATAACAAAATTTCAAAATACTATACCTAAAATTATTTATAGTACCAACTCCTTTACTTTTAAGCTTTTTCCCATTCATATTTTTTTTTATAAAGTTTTCGAACATTAACATTATGTAAAAAAAAAAAGAAATTGAAACTATGCTTAAAAATTTACTATTTTAAAATATATTGTTTATAACTATGTACACCTATCACCAACTTTTTTTCCCCTGGTTTTTCATCCATAATAACATATAACACAAACTACATGAGAATTTTTCAAACTTTTAGTCCCTTATACATGCTTGCAAATCTAAAGACATTAAAAAAAAAAAAAAAAAAATTTTTAAATAAAATGAGGAAGGGGAGAGGAGGATGAACCTTTTAAATCTCCTTTTATAAAGGGGATATATGTTATCAGCATAAATACAGAAACTGAAAGTATTTATATTTTAAATATCAATACATCAATCCTATAATTTAAGATATATGTTTTGCACTTAACATAATACTTTTTACATCCTTTTTCTTCGACAAGATGCAAAATAATATAAACATTTTTTTCTAATTGTTTTAGATTAAAATGATTTAAAGAAATTCCTATGACTGTGTTTATTATCTTCTAAAAATTTTAATTGCATTGTATTGTATTTTTTATCACTGAATGCATTAATAAGTCTTCTAAAAATCTATTACTATTAGTTTTAATCATAGTCACAATATATTTTTACTTATGACTTAATTGTAGTCTATTATTACTAACATCAATGTGCAATTCAGTAAATGCACATTAAAATTTAATCATGTTCTTTAAAGGACATTTATCAAATAATCTTATTTACTCAAAATAATAAAGCTAGAAAAACAAGATGTGCTAAATATAAAAACAACATAAAATACACAAAATTCATGGATGAATTGCTGTTTTTTAGTATATCTAGTGAATTGTACAATTAAAAGTAATTTAAAGTGGTCATTTTATTAAATCCATTTATTCTAAACATACAACATCCATCATAAGTAAGATTTTATGATAAACCCTTTTTAGAGTACAAAATGGGTGGGGTGGGGACTTCAGTTAAATACAAAGAAAGGAAATTTTATTTGAAAAGTAATATTGAAATATTTTAATGTAAGCATAAATTACCAAAACATGAATAAATAAATGAAAAAATTTCATTACCTGCTTGAACTGCTCAAGCATGTGAAGCAAACGTTGTTTCCTGGCTTCTGATGCAGCTAGAAGGTTATGCCACCTGTAAATAACAGGCAAAGATAAGATATTTCAAATTCTTTACAAGTTACAAGAAATTATTAATATTTTAAATGCATACCTTCCCATTACGTCATCATGGCGTTTAACAATTGCTGCTGTCTGTTCATGATTAGCTGTCAGAAGTTGGTCTTTGAGCTGCGTGATGCTTTGTATACCTTCTTGTTCAAAAGCTGCCAAGCCAGCATCAAATGTTTCCTAAAAAAAAAATATTAATGTAAATTTAAATGATGTGAATGTATAAATACTATGCAAGATCTTATGAATACCTATCACAATATGCTATAATAATATATTTTAGTAAGTCAAGTGAAATATTTCTCAACACTGACAACAACCCTCATACTTCTAGACATTAAAGTTTACAATTGATGCTCTTATAGTCACAATTAAGTAGCCCTAAATTACATATTAATCTGTTAGAAACCTAGTTTTTATTTCACTCCTAAAATTCAGCATAAAATTTGTTTCTTTCTCCCTTTTACAATAGAAGATGTTTGACATAGATTCAGTTATCTAGTCAGCAGAAATAAGCAGTTTATACAAATACAACAAATCATATTTCTTGATAAAAGAAAGAATATTATTAAAAAAATTTACTGATTTCTAGAATACACTTTGGTTAATTTTCTATCTTGATATTGTTTATTTTTACATGCGATCTGCTACTACAATATCTCTTTTTGATGTCAAATGTGTGTGTGTGTGTATCACATAATCAATAGGAAATGGACCAGCACAACATAGAGTGGATAACGGAACTTATAGCAGAGTCAATCAAACTAAAGCCATAAAAATAATAATTTTATAAAAAATTTTTTATTTGGATAGGAAACATGCATTAACTGTAGTGGTGTAACTGAACGTCATGATATACATACAAATATTAATAAGTGATGGATAAACACAGCAGAAGCAGATAAAAAGTACAAACACAAGATGATAAACGATATTCAGGAAAAACAACAAAAATCTGTAAAATTAGGCAGATACAATAAGCTGAAAATAGTTTTTTAAAAAGAAAAATGCCTCTTTAGAATATTACAATCCTTGATATTTCTGTAAAATAAATGACTGGAATCAAATTTATAAATATATAATCCTAGTTATCATGAAAATAGCAATTTGCTTTAAGAACTGGAGATATGATTTAGATGTTTGATAACAAATCACTATATTTTGAATGTAAAAGTAACTCACTTGTTTTGTTAAAAGAGTTTGAACAGATGATAAATCTCGGCCATAATCTTCAGATCGTACATGAGTTTCTTTATCAGCTAAATGAATGTAAAATTTTTAAATAAAGGTAAAAAATAAAAATATAACTGTAACACAATAAACTAATTTTATTTTATATAAAAATTTCTCAGTTAAATACAATACTTTAAGGAATTTTTAAACTAGTATTTTAATGAATAAATACAAGGATACACACAAAAAAAACTTAACTCCTATATAACTCAATGTTTTAGGTTTAAAGTAATTTTATTTACAATCAATAACATAAAATAAACAATAAAATTGTGCAATAAACAATAAACTTAACATACCAATCCAACTTTCAACAACATCAGCTTTCCACATAAATTGCAAATAGGCTGAATTGTCTTTCAACTTGCTCTTCCGTCTAGTTGCACTGGTATCTAATGCATTCAAGCGATCATGCAATTGTTGCAGTCTGTGACTTATACTTTCAGTGTGGTGGTTTCCTTCAGCTATTAATTGCTGACCTTCAGATGAAATACCAACACACCGATCTCGATGAACAGCGAAGTCAATTTCAAATGCTTCATGTTTTTTCAAAAGGCCCTAAAATTCAACAAAATTATTCAATAATTTTTTCTAAAATATGATTTTTTGCTGATGAATTTGAATACTTTTTAAAAATGTAACTTCTTAAGACTAATATGAAGAGATGAAAAGTAAATATGAAGTTTTTATTTGGTAGAAGAAAAAATATATATAAAAATATTTTTTTCACATTTAATTTTTATCATTTCTGCTTTATTTTTAGAAAGATTAAATAGAAATATACTACAATATATTTTATAATATGAATTTTTTTAAAAATGTTAAAGAAGAGAAACATTTTAATGTAAAAGTAATGGTTCAGAACTACTCTTTTATATATTAACATCCTACCATTTGAAAAATATTAGGCTGAAGAAATTTTTAAAAAAAGTAACATTAATAAAGAATTCATATGAGCTTACTTGAACTGCTGCCATTGTATCACCATAATCTTCAACATTAAGTAATTGATGCTTTTCCGAAATCCAGGCCTCTTCTTCTTCCAATTTTGCCAAGAAATTTTGGTAAGATAAAGATTCATTAAGCTTAATTCCTCTGTCAGAAGTCATCTAGAAACATTTTATAATTTGCTTTTTAAAAACTTCCATAAATTGTCTAGTATTTGCTGAAAGTTAATTTTCAATTTTTTTTTTTTAACTTAAAAAATTAAATTTCTGACTGGATCAATAACAGCATAACATTTTAAAACTTAATTTCAGATTCTTTGCAAATAGAATTAAATCTGAATAATAATGCCATAAATAAAAATGACAAATGAGCTGTGATTAAGAGATTGATACAAAGAAAAATATTTAAATAATATACTAAACAAATGTGTAAAGAAAGCTAGGAAAAATAAAAATAAAATTCACCTTTTTTAAGCTCCTGCCAAGCTTTATCCAAATTCTTTAATCTCAATTCAATTTCTGGTACACCCAAATTAGATTCAGCCATAAGTTTCTGACCCGCTTCTTGTACTGCTTCAATTGTTGGTTCATGAGCTGCCAGTTCAGCTTCCAGGCGTACATGCTTCTTTCGGAGATTCTGAACACCAGTTAAATCGCGACCATAGTCATCAGAGCTCACCAATAATTTTTCTCCCTAACAAGAAATAAATAAATAGAACATAATTTTATGAAATTTATTTTAAAAAGTATTTTTTTATTCATCCTTAAGTTCCTAAAATATATAAAATTCTAATTTAATAAAATATAATTTTCTTATAAGTTATACTTATGAGAAAATTTTCCAACTTTAAAATAAAGGACTTCAAAATTGCAAAGAAAATTCTACCAACAGGCAAATAAGTAAATTATTTATTGGTGTTTTCATATTTATACTTCTGCATAAAGTAAATTGTTATAACTACCTTATAATTAAAAATCTACAATGAACATTTAATTTAAAAATGTCAGTAAATATGCATTAAAAATGTGATAAAAACAATTTGAAAGTACTTTCACATGAAAAAGTATAAGCATAAAAAATAAACATTTTACTTACTTAATCCAAGATTCTTCATCTGCAATATCTCGAAAGAACTGATGGAGTGTATTGGCTTCATTTAATCTATCCCTACGATGGCTGGCAAGAGTTTTAACACGATTGTAACGCTCATTAATAGAGCTACGTTTTTCTTCAATAACAGCTGCATCACACTGGCCTGATTCAATTAAACTGTCGGCAAGATTGTTCATATCACGGATTCGATCCTCATGAGCATTAACATCTGCTTCCACTAACTGATGTTTTTTAATTAGATTTTGAACTGAAGCTAAATCTTTTCCAGATTCTTCAGATTTTAACAAAGATTCAACCTAAACAAAAATTTAAAGGGTATCTGTTTAATGGCAAGTTTTTTATTTATTTTAAAAACTGGAAATTATATTTCATTTTTAAAAAAAATTATTTCGGAGTGGCTTAATATATAATTGCTACTAAAATGTGCCTCTACTATTAATTTATAGATACATAAAGAGCTTTACAAATTTTATTTAATAAAAAATAGTAAAAATAATTATATTCATTTATTTGCAAACATGGTTAATGTTTAAACATGCAGCTGAACTAAAGAATATTTGTATTTAAAAGCAAACTGAAAAACATTAAATGAAAAATTATTATTTAATAGGTGATACATTATCTTCCATTCTTTTCCTATTATAATAAAGATTTGTTTCTTACCCAAATTCTTTTAATAAAATTAACTTTTCATTATTATAAACACAATTGTTTTTCAATTAGAAATAAATGGGGATATTCCTTCCAAAGTACTACGCTATTTTTGCAGCCAATTGATACTCACCAAGTAAGTGAAAAATAATTTCAACTGGTACCATATTATTTATGGTAAACCATATTAGGTTGGAAATGATACCCGTTGTAGTAAGGGGTCGGTATTAAAAAAGGTATGTCTATTACATGTCATCCATTTTATATCTGCTACTGATAGTAATTTATTTAAAAATAAAGTTTCATATCAGTATCTATGCATTTTTAAAGTACTTTCATTTAGATACTGTTCCAACTGCTTAGTGTGTAGTACAATGAACACATGCATCTGTAACTAATACATGACTGTGATGTTAGCAAATGGTCAGAAAGGAATGCATCACTTTAAGATAAGAGACAGTGATAGCTTGCTTCGTAAAATCAAGTGATGGAGGAGGGAGGACGCTGAAACTAAGACAATACTGATGATATAATCTGAATACAAGTGAAATGAATAATTTTAAGCCTTCTTGGTTGTCTGTCCTTTCTATTCACTCCCTTTGCCTGTAATCTAATGATGAAAGGGGAAAGTAAGAAAAGCTTGTTTCCTTCCAACCCGCCATATCTAACTTGGAGAGAAACTGGGGAATTAAAATTGGCGAAAAAACTACCAGCGCCCCAGAAGGAAGCTATTCCTAATAAACCTACTACATAAAATTCTTATCAACTGCATATAATTTTTGCTTAATACATAACCAATAATTGCTTTTGCTTAATACATAACCAAGCTTGTTTCATTAATAGATATAAATCCACCCAATAAAAAAGACTTACTTCACCCAACCAAAAGTCAATATCTTTGACAGCTGCATTGAAAGTTCTCTGTTTGTTAGCTTCTTTAATTTTTATACTTTTTTCACTGGTTTTCTTGGTCAAATGTTCCCACTGTTCAGCTAAGCAACTTAGTCGAGCCTGAACAGCTTCTTCAGACCCAGCACATTGGTGTTGGTCTATCAAATTCTGCCCATTAGCCAAAACAGATTGAATCCTGTCCGCATTTGCAGCCAATTCCGCTTCAAACGCCTGGTGTTTTTGGTGCTTGCTCTGGATATTAGTTGGATCTTTATATGATTCATCCATTGCCATTTGTAACTTTTCAGTTATCCAATTCTCTATTTCATCTGCATCTCGGCTGAATTGTTGCAGAGTCATGGATTCACCTAATTTGGATCGTTTTTTGATCAAATTGTCTTTAAGATGGTGCCAACGTTCAAGAACTTGGTCTTTCTTTTCATTAATAGCATCTGATGCATAATGTTCAGCAGCAACTAATTGATCAGCTAGAGCTGCAAGAGCAGCAATTTTCTCTTCCTAAACAAAAAGAATAAAGACTTTAAAAACACACACACACATTGACACTACATATATCTTTTAGAAACAATAAGAACATAAGTTATAAATTGAATGATATAATTTAAAAAGAAGATATATATTAAATAAAATAAATAAAAGTAACTAATACTAAAAATTATTTTCTGAAAGCATAGTATAATGACCTAGAATTAAATAATTCCAAAAATTAAATATTTATTATTTTTATAATATGTTTAAGTATTTAGTTTAATTATATATTCAGGTTACATACACATTAAATCACTTTTAATAAAATTTAAAATGGTTTTTATTTCATAATTCTTATTATTGAATTTGTAGAGCTTATATTTCTAGACTAAGTCTTACTTTTAATAAATTAGCACATGCAGTACTTACAGAATTAATGGACTGCTTTTTAAAAATAGGAAACCAAATATAAGAATGAAAAGATTAACAGAATAAACAGTAAATTATAAGAAATCACCTGAGCATTAATAGCTTTATCAAAATCTTCATGTTTTTTAATGAGCGATTCTACATTATCGCCACCCATATCATCAGAACTTAAGAAAGCTTCTCGACTTCCCATCCAATTCTCAGCTTGTTCACAATCTCTATAGAAAAGTTGCAATTCCAGGCATTGATCGAGTTTCATACGACGATCAATCCATGCTCTGAAAAATAAAATTTGAATTTATTCATTAAAGAATTCTGACAAAAAAATTCAGATCTATTTTTAATAGAATATTAATAAAAATAGCCTAAATAGTTCATTAAAATAACATTTACCAATAAAATTAGATGTGAAACTGCGGCTCTTTAGTTCCATATGCAAATATTATTTATTTTATAAAAAAAAAACTATTTAAAAATCTTTCTGAACCGATTAACGAGGAATCTGAAGAACTGTTTCGTGATTTCAAAAACAAACCAGAAATCTTGAAAAAATCAAAGATTTGCCACTATCCGCTAAAACAGTACAAGATAGAATAGATAAAATATCTTCAAATGTAACATATTTGCAGATGGAAGATATACAACTTTCTTCAGCCTTATCAATAGCTATAGATGAGTCTTGCGACATAAAAGACACGGCACAAGTTGCCCTTTTTGTCAGGTATATGTCTTCCCAAGGTCCAAAAGAAGAACTTCTAGGATTGCTGCCGCTCTCGGGACAAACTAGACGGGAAGATATAGCGAATGCCGTGCAAAAATGCCTTGAAGACAATAAGATCGATTTAAAAATCGCTTTCAATAGCAACTGATGGAGCCAGAAGTATGACTGGAAAATAAAGGGGCACCAACAATTCTTCAGAGCAAAATAAACCATGAAATTCTTACGTTTCACTGCATAATACACCAAGAAGCGCTTTGTGCCCAATCATTTCCGGCCGAAATAGTAGAGGTCATGAATTTGGAAATCAAGATTGTTAACAGCGTCTTGTCAAAAGCACTCTATCATCGTCAGTTTAAAGAATTCTTAAACGAAATAGAAACTCAGTATTCCGACCTCCTTTTTCACAATAAAGTGCGATGACTTTCCAAAGGTAAGGTGTTGAAACGCTTTGCTTTGTGCTTGAATGAAATAAATACATTCCTAAATAAAAAAGGCATTAATCACTCTGAGTTAGAGAACGGCAAATGGTTGCAAAAATTTTACTTTATGGTGGATATCACAGCGAAATTAAATGAGCTGAATCTAAAACTGCAAGGAAAGGGAAACCCAGACTACGTTTTGGTAGAAGAATTGGTTTATTTTGAAGAAAAATTAATTCTTTTTGCAGAAGATATTCAGAGCGGTGTATTACTTCATTTTCAATTTCTAAAGCAATATCGTGATAAAACTAGTGCAAATGTTGACACGAGGTACTCCAGCACAGTTATAAAAAAAAAATTAAAGATGAATTTGCTGATAGATTTGAGAAAATTCAAAACCAACAAAACCACTCTAGTATTCATAGTAAATCCTCTCAACACAAATAGTAACGAAATCCACATTGAGCCATTTGGAATTGATACTGGATCTCTAGAAATGCAATTGATCGATTTAAAAGTAAAGCTTTGTGGAGTGGAAAATTTACAGAGTTTAAAAGTAAGTTGGAGGTCCAGAAATGTATGTACGTAACGCAACAAAAGTGGACAACTTTAAAAGAAATGCCGCGAGTTCAGGCACTTATATTCGACACATGAAATAGTCTTCCAGATTGTTACAGTGAGGTGAAGAAGTTTGCATTTGGAGTGCTATCTTCGGATCGACATATTCGTGCGAGCAAGCGTTTTCTTGCATGAATATAATTAAAAGTAAAGTAAGAAGCCAAATAACGAAAATTTAGAGTCGTGTATGAAATTTAAATCAACAAGTTATGAGCCAAATTAGTCCAAACATTCTAAAACCATGCAAAGCCAATGCTCCCATTGAATTTGTTTGCTCAAATGTATGCTATTGTATTTTTTTATTTTAAGTACAAATTCGTCGTTTAGTAAAGTTTAAATTTTCTACTTGAATAACCATACAAAGCCATCGCTTCCATTGAATTTGTTTGTTATCAAAGTACAAGATAGTGTGGTAAGTAAATGTTTAATTGTTTTAATTTTTTACTTAAATAATAAGTAATTATCTAATAATGAATAAATAGAATGATATAATGAATAAATAGATAGGTTTTCTTATGAATAAATAGATTAGTTTTTTTTTAAAAAAACTTTATTTATGCGAGTACTAACAGGTGGGCTAATATTATTAAATTGGCGCTACTAGTATTAAATCCATGATTTTTAGTTAGCCCTAATCTTCAAAAGACACGTGTATAAATTTGACAGCTGTTGCACTATTAGTATGCGAGTTATAGCATTTTTAGTGAAGCAACTTTTGTTAGTTTGAAAAAATGGATAAAAAGGAATTTCATGTGTTAATAAAGCATTGCTTTTTGGCTAAAAAATACTATTGAAGCCAAGGCTTGGCTTGATAAACATTATTCGAACTTTGCACCAGAAAAAATCAACTGTAGAGAAGTGGTTTGCTAAATTTAAACGAGGCGAAATGAGCACCGAGGACTATGCACGCAGTGGACGCCCCAAAGAGGCTGTTACCAACGAAAACATCAAAAAAGTCCCAAAACAATTTCTGATAACTGTAAAGAGAAGTTGATTGAGATAGCTGAGACCCTAAAGATATCAAAGGAACATGTTGGACATATCGTGAATGAATATTTGGATATGCAAAAGCTCTGTTCAAAGTGGATGCCGTTTGAGATCACAATCGACCCAAAACAACAACCAATTTATGATTCTAAGCAGTGTTTGGAGCTGTACAATCTTAATAAACCCGAATTTTTGTGTCGATATGTGACAATGGATGAAACATGGCTCCATCATTTCACACCGGAGCCCAATCGACAGTCAGCCGAGTAGACTGCACGTGATGAACACTAAAAATGCTATAACTTCATTAAAAATGCTAATACCGCAACAGCTATCAAATTTATACACGTGTCTTTTGAAGGTTAGGGCTAACTAAAAATCATATGGATTTAATACTAGTAGAGCCATCTATGTGTCAGTCTACGAACTTTTCAGCCCACCTGTTATTTATTGTTGGCAAGAAAAAATTTTTGTGGCTCTTTAAAACTTTGTAAATTGCCATTTTTGGCTCTTCCGACTCAAAAGGTTGCCGACCCTGGGCTAGGCTATTACAGATAACTTTATTATTATTTCCATTTCAAGAAAGGCATATCTCAAAAAAATATAAATCTTACTTTTTCGAGTTTTTGTCTAGATTCATTCATCTTTTCAATTTTTTCTTGAACTTCTACACTAGCATAATGGCCACTTTGTAACAATTGTTGACCAAACATCTCAAAAGCTTGAAAAGTTCCAGCTCGAGCATCTATCTCAGTACGATGCTCCTGTATTTGAAAGGATTGGAACAATAAACTTTTAATAACTAAAATTTAATTATTTGTAACAAAATAAAGATAAAAATGTAAAAAAATCTAGAGCTAAAGTTTTCAAATTTTTTACAATAAAAAAATAAAATAAAATAAATGTTTTTTTACACTAAATGAACACATAACTAAGACGATTTACTCTCATTTGAAGTTTTACACAATATAAAACTTTGCCTTTTGCATAACTACTAAATAATATCCATAGCTGAAAAACGATTTATTATTGCATTTCCAAAAGTAATTAATATTTCTCTAAATTTAATTTTTAATATATGCTATGTTATTAATTAATTTCTTTTAAGAAAATGACATAAAGAAAATGTTTATCACATTTTTCATATTTAGAAAATTTCAATGCAAAATACCTCAATATTATATTTAACATCATTAATTTAAATGATATATATATATAAATGTAAAATGGCTAAATGTTGTTTAAACTCATTACAATAAAGATTTTATTCTGACTTAATATTCTTCAAAAGAATTTCAATTTATGCATATGTTAACAATTACAAAACATTATATAATATCAATTTTTAAGGTATATTTAAATAAAAATTTTTTTTAAAAATGTTTCATTCTAAAACTCTTTAGCAAAGGCAGAATTAAATACATGCTTGTAAAATAATATTATTAACTAACCTATGTGAAAAGCTAAGTTAAAATCCTATAATTAAAATTTTAGAATATATTATTTTAGCTAAATGCATGCTCATAAAGCACATTATATTTCCGTCTAAATTAAAGTAATTTAAAAATCAAACAGGATCATTAAAAAATGGAATAACATTTGTTAGCAATCATTTACCAAATGAAAAATACTTTGAAATTTGAATGTAAATTTCAGTTGAATAAATTTTGGGAAATAAATGGGAAAACATATGCAACTATAACAAACTGCAACATATGCCTAAATAATGTAATATCCCACCTGTAAACCAAATGTTGTATTTTATTAGTTAGAAAATAAGCACTTCACACACTTAAAGAGAATTTAGCAAAGCAGTTAAAATTGCATAGCTATTTATTGTGCATATAAAATGTTTGGCATTAGGTATATAATAAAGATGCTGTTAATTTATTCAAGCTGAAATTCTGTTATTTTAATACCTGTTGGATACCATAGTGAGCATCAATTTCTGAGCGGTAGTTCTAAAAGAAATCAAATTTCTCATTGAAACACTAAACTGATATTTGCAGGTAAAAATAATTTTTTTTTGTTTCATCCTTTTATATTTGAACATTAAAGTTAAAAAGAAATTAATTTATTTTCCCTTTATAATTATTTTAAAAGATTTATGAAAAGTTTATTGGCAAACCACCTCTTCAAGAAATTTTTAATTACTATTTAGTCGTGATATTTGTTTAAAAGGATATTCAAATTAAGATGCTATTTTTCTACTTACAATTTTAAGAATGAAATAAGCAACTTAAAACCATGCTTACACAAAACAAGAATGTTACATTATTTAAAACAGGTTTGAATAATGAAAATTATAAGCCATGTCTGTTAAATAAAAAATAAATCAATAAAAAGAAACAAGAAACACTTAATTCTTTTTCATAAAAGATGCCCAATGGCAAGCTCACATTAGTGCAAATGCACTAATAAGGTTGCAAAATAAAAAAACAGAAATTGACAAATTTTATTAAATCCATTTAAGTTTAATAATGTTTTAAATCTACTAACCTGGTGTCTTTCAAGTAATGCTTCTGCACCTGTCACATCATTAGCCAACTCCTCTGATGAGACAAGACTCATCATGCTTTGTATCCAGGACATTAGATCCCTATGAAATAACAATAAAAAATAAGTTAATTCTCAATGGACCATAAAATTAAGTTGCATTTCAGTTTAAACTAATGTCTGCCTTCATGGAAAGTTAGATAAGGACATATATATAAACTAATTAAGAACTTAAAATTTCATATTTGAAACAATACAATTTTATTTTTTACATTTCAAATCAGAACATAAAAAAGAAAATTTTCTCAGACGTCTGAAAATAACTCAAGAAAATATTTATAGATTACATTACATATCCCACTAATAAACAGAGAATTTTGATAAACTAATATAACAGCTACTTAAATAGCAAGTATTTCTGAATTTAATAATAATTGTTTAAATAAAATACACTTTAAAAACCAAAATGTGGAGTAAATACCATCTGATGAAATGAAGTATATGAAAAACAAGTTCACATTTTATTTCATAATAGGGAAAGGAGAGTAAAGCTTTGGTTCTAGTAAAACAATCACAAAAGAATTTTTTTCTCATAGATTAATTAATGTATAAAATTTCATAACCTACATCAATATTTTCTGATTGTAATGATTGTGATAAAAAAAAAAAAAATGCTGAAGGAGTTCAGTATTTTCATGAATGAAAATACTGAACTCCTCCAGTTTTTTATTCAAAATTTAAAAAATAGTTTATAAATTTATGACTACCTAATTTAAAAATATACAATTTTTCAGGACTTGTATATGATTGCAGTCAAAATTAAACACAATAATAACTATATTTAAAATTATCTATAACCTTACAAAAATTTTCTTTGTATAAATTGCTCTGTTTTTCTGTAGGTGTCTATTGTTCCCAACTCCTAGCTTGGGAGCATTGGACCAATTTCTACTCAAATCAATGCACTTTTAAAAGAATTTCAGAAATTAAAATATTTTCAATTAACAGCGAGCCTTTTAAGTTACTTTTGTGTATAATGAAATATTTTCACATTCAGAAATGTTATGAAGTGTAAAAATGTAATATATGTCAGAAAGTCATATTTTAGCAAGTGAATAAAAAAAGTCTGTCGATTTTGTATAAATGAGTTTTATGATTCACTTGTGTCTTTAGTACAAAATTGTAAAAAGCTCAATACTCGAAATACATATATTGCACAATCAAATCGTATGAAAATAAACAGCTATGTAAATTTATTCAACCACTCTTAAAAAAATAGTTTAATTTTCATTATATACATTTAAAAATCTTTTAAAATATTATAAGATAAAAACATAACAGCAATTACAAGAAAATATTCATGCATATACCTGTAATCTGCTAAGAAACGTTGCAAGTCATATGAATCCAATAGCTTTTCTTTACGAGCATTAGCTTTAGCTGTAAGTTGAGTCCACTCTTCATTAATTTCTTTTTGTTTAGTATAAATTGTTTCAGCTGCTTCAGGATGAGTTTGCATCAAACGACTTGCTGTGTCATCCAAACTGCGTATCTACACAAGCGATAAAAAAAACCAAAAACATTAGCTATAATTTCTTTCTTTAGCAATTAGGATTTTATTTCTGACTAAGATTATTAGTTGATACATTAATAATATTAATTATTAATAAATTCATACTGAATTTTTATTAATAAACATTTGTCTAAAAATAAAATTTCTAAATTATTTTATATCCCAATTAAAAAACTTATATTTAATTAATTCTGATAGCAATTAATCTATGATAGAACATTTAGTATTTGAATACGACAGAGCCTACTTTTGACTTGGCTTTGCTCGCAAGCCAAATTTTCATTAATGAAGTGCTTCAGTGAGTGATGCTAATACTAAAGTTCTGATGAATATTGAGGCATTCAGTAATCGTAGGAGACTGAAAATATCTTCATTTAAAAAATTTCATGTGAAGCTATTAACAAATTCAAAGAATAACTTTCACCACTTTTAAGACAAGTAGCATTTGAGATTCCTCTACTTTGATAAAATCAAAGTGTTTACTTTCAACTTTTAAGCAGATTGACAAGTATGAGTAATAGAAGGGAAAAGTCACTGTCAAGTGTATGTAAAAAATCAATTTTATAAGCAATATTAATACATAAAAACAAATATAAATTTAAATGTACCCTGTCTCCAAGAGCAGCTAAATCTCTCTCCAAGCCTTCATGTTTCCTCTGCAAAGTCTGCACACTGCGCAGATCATCTCCACAAATATCAGAATTCAAATTATCATCCTTTTCTCTAATCCAATCCTTTGTCTCATCAACATCACGTTGGAATCTTTGAACTTCATGAGCTGAACCCAATTGATTGGCACGCTCTGCAGAAACTTGTTGAACTTCTTGCCATTTCTGATTGACGTCCTTAAAAACAACACATAATCACTTTAATAAAAACATTCTTTTACAATATTATATCACAGTTTTTAGTACATTTCAAAATAATATATTTTTCTCGAACTTTGAAAATTAATGTATAAAATTAAACAAAATATCTGAGACTAACAGAATGCTTTCAAATTTTTGTTGCATTTCAGGCTTGTTACTTAATTTAAAATAGACACATATTATCTAATAATAATAACAATATTTTCTAAACTTTACTACGTTCTATCTTTAATGAAAATTATTGAAAACAGAGCAATATCTTTTTGTTTATAGTTTTTAAATAAAAAGAAAAATGTTAATTGTTAAATTGTTACTTAAAAGTTATACAAGAATCAAAATGTTTTCTAAATTATAGGAAATAGTTCTTTAAAAAATGTGCTAATTAAAGAGAAATTATTAAAGCAGTTATCTAAATCATACAAAAAGGATAATTTATAATGCAAAAATCTATACAGAAAATATCTTATCGCAGGAAAAAAAAATTAATAGTAAATATCCACTAATTAAAAAGAGTAGAATAATTGTCCTATCATACATTTTAATTTAAAATTAATAAGACGTTTTTTTACAAGATCATTAAAATTCACAAATAAATGCAAAAAAATATAAATGGATTTTGCATAAAAAATTAAATTTCAATAAAATTCTTAGGAGTTACAATACATAATAGAACTCTTACTTCAATTTGTGCCTGGATCTTTAGAGCTGCTTCAGTATGACCTGAACTCATAAGTTTACTTGCAGTTTCATTCATTTGTTGTAACCTGGCTTCATTTGTTTGTAACTCAGCCTTGAAATCATCAAAATTCTTTTGCATAACTTCGACTTGTTCCAAATCTTCACCAACATCTTGTACTTGGGCTATTTGCTCCTACGCAAAAGAAATAATATATTTTAAAATTGATAAGAAATTGTGGTGGTTCTGGAGCACAAGCTTCATAGAATTTCCTAATAATTCATTTGTGCTAGCTGTGTGCTCATCAACTTTATCATAGTGACTCCAACATAAAACTGGGTTCTGATAAACATCAGGTTTTTATCAGGCATTCACAGAGACAATTTTGAAGAGCACTTACTTATGTGTACTGTACCTTGTAATAAAAATTTCTAATTGTGTTTTTAAATAATAAATATTTTAAATGAGTTTATCATGTACAGAATATTAAAAATTATGAATTTATTTTAAAAACATATATTCTATTATCAATGTAAATTTTTAAAAATTAACAAAAATTGTGGAAATATACTGCATTTACCTTATCTTTGAGCCACTGAGCAAGTTCAGCAGCTTCACGTACTAACTGGTAGGCTTTGCAAGATTCTTCAAGCTTATTTCTTCTCTCTTGACCTAATCCCATTAAATTTTCATATTGTGTTTCAATCTGCGATTGTCGAGCAGAAATATTGTTAGTGTCAGCCAAATTTTGCTGACTTGATGAAAGACCAGCTTCAATTTTTTTGACATATGCAGCTGGAACAAAGCCTTGCCTATCATTTACTTCTACCTTCCACCAATCCTGCAAAATTACATATACTAGAATTAGGTAAAATAAAACAATAATAATAATAAAAAAAAAAAACCTTATATTTCTTTTTATATAATTTTGTTAACTGAAATTTATGATTGCATATATATCTATCAATTAGATATTAATTTTCAGACACATTACAAACACTTTCAACTTCGCATTTTATCTTTAAGCTTTTGTTAGTAAAAGAAAAATTAGATTTTGAAAATGACTTTAATGTAAGAAAATAAAATTAAATTAAAAAAAGCAAGAAATTTGGATTTAGTATAATTTAATGACTAATAAAGTTAGAAATAAATTTATAAAAAATAACTTTTAGTAATAAAATAAAAAGTTAAACATTACTTGATAAGCAAATATTTTCCTTACATATTATTAGCAACAGATACAGATGCCTACAAAAATATATTTTAAAACCATAGAAATATTAAAGAAGTCAAAGTAAGCAGTACTTAAATGGAAGTTTTAATATTTAAAAAGAAAAGCTCAAGTCAAATTTATTTATAAAAAGAATCTGAAAGTACTACAACCCCCCCCTCCAACATGGATAATTAGATAAAAAAAGTACATACATGGACAATTTATTATAATGGCCCATTGCACATTCTCAAATATGTATTAATAGTTTTATAGAGAAAGACTGAGAAATATTTTGTGTGTGTCTGCGGTAAGTAAATAAGGTTAAAAAAAAAAAAAAAAATTCTAAAAATTATACCTTGTTATTGCTGTTCAAAAGAGTTAAAACATCCCCCTTTTTCATTGAAACTTCACGTGGGCTTTTTTCAATGTAATCATAGAGTGCCATAACTAATTCCTTTCCAGCATGATCTACAACTGGCCTTTCTTGTTGCTGTAAAACATGAATAATTATCAATTTATGGAATCAATTTATTAAAGAGTTATGTACATAAATGATTAAATTTTAATGATTCACATGCACTACAGTTAAAATAGCCTTGAATTTGAAATAGACATATTTTTATTAAATAAACTCTTCATTGATAATAATAATCAAAATATATATATTAAATCTGGAAAAAAAAAATACAATTCCCCCCCAAATGAAAAATAAGTTTAAAGAATTTGATAAACAATGAACTAGAAAAGTTGGAATGGTTTAGTATAAAAGTAGAGTCTAAAATTGAAATAATGTAATGTTCTCAAACTTACCCTGCAAGATTGTGCTTGCTCTTTAAGAGCAAAAATGGTATTTCCGAATGCTTCCAAATCAGCCATTAATGCCTCATGTTTTTTCAGAAGAGACTGAAATGTTACAAAAAAGAAAATGAGAAAAAGTTTATGTTTGTAAAATATTTCAAAATTCCACAATGAAATATTATAAATTACTACCTCAGTGGAATCTTCATCTTTTCCAAAATCTTGGCTTCCAACAATTGGTTCTTTTTCCTTCATCCAAGATTCTGCTTCATTTGCATCAGCAAAATATTGATGAGCTTGAAGTGAATCTTCCAAATCTTGCTTTCGTTGCAAAGCCTTATCCTACAACAGAAAATATCAATATATGTAAATAACATTTTTTCTTATAAGCAATCCTAAATAACATTTTTTATAAGTAATCTTATAAATAATCCTAAATAACAGTTTTCTTAAAAATAGTTACCATATTCTAAATACTAATATTATCATTTCACTAAAAGCTTTTTAAATGTTTGGTGACAATACAGTTATATAGCTGCAAATTTTAACACAAGTTAGCTCTCTAAAAAGTCTAGCTCTATTTTTGAAAATACAGAAGATTTGTGAAAAAAAATGCAATCTATTTTACAATTAAAATTAAAAAAGTAAAACTAATTAATTAATGAAATAACTAATTAATAAAATTGAAAACATTTAACAGCTTTTTATTAATTAATAGTATTTTCCAGTTTCACATTCTAAAAGTTTAAAAAAACAACTAATTTCATATATCCCCATTATATGTTGAACTTTGTCTTCAATAGATTATATTTAAATTAAATGATATATATATATATATATTGTAATAACAGAAGTATGTTTCTTGCATCAGGGATTTTAAATACAATATGTTTGTTTTGACTTTTTAATAGAAAAAATTGGTGTTTTTTTCACAAATTTCTATAAAAATATAGGATCTTTTTGTTTTTTAACTTGCTTAATAGAACTCAGCAAAGTTTCAATAACTTGTTCTATACAATTGTATACCTATATCTTGTTTGATTTATAAATCTTGAAAACACAAAATGAAAATACATCTTAGCATTCTTTTATTTTGATTAACATAATTTAATATTCTTGATTAAAACTAAACTTATTTGATTGTATTATTCCTTTTCAATTTCAAGGATTTTTTTTTGCAAACGAATAGCAACAAACATTTTATTTCTTCAGCAATGCTGGTTTTACAAAAATGTGCAAGATTTAATTTTACTTGCAGATAAGCAGAAGAATTGACAATTTATTATTCAATTATTATTCACAATGGATCATTTTTAGGCATTTATCAAAGATTTAAAAATATTAAAAAGAAAAGAAAAACACTTATAATAAACAACATTCAACTGCAATTTTATTTATATTGAGATTAATGACTTAAAATAATGAGCCAATTATCATAAAATTTTCAGAAACATAACATTATTAAAGAAAAATATAATTGCATTTAATAAAATTTTAGTGAATAATAAAAAATTATAATGAATTTTAAGATATAATTTAATAAATACAAATATTTAAACAATTCTCATCTAACAATGCTAAGTCTATATCAGAGAAACTAATGTAATAACTGAACAAAATAATAACTTGCTCTTTATATAAATATTAATTTGCTCAACATCTCAATAATTTATGTTGTTATTTTCTTAACACATGTGTTATATAATTGGAAAATGTTATTCATACCTTCAGAGCTTGCCATTTCTCATTAAGATTACTGAGGCGTTTTTGAATTTCATTAGAAGCAAAATGGCCTATAATATATATAAAAATAAGAATATAATCAATATAATAACATAAACTAAAATTGATGAAGTTTATGTACCAAACAAAAAAAGTACATAACAAACTTACCTTCTTGTACCATTTCATCGCCAGATTGACAAACAGATCTGACTCTATTTTCATGATTATTAATCTCAGCAAGCATGGCTTGATGTTTTTTAATTAGATTTTGAACACCAATCAAATCCCTGCCTAAAAAAAAAAAAAAAAAAGAAACAAAAAATATCAAGAAAAAAGTATTAAACTGCAATAAAATATATTTAATTTTAAGAAATGCATAGCAAAAAAATTTAGCTTTAGTAGGAATTACTAAAGAAAATTTATATATTTTAATTTTTGAAAACACTATAAAATATCAGAAACAAAATATATTTATTAAAATAATAAGCAAAAACATGTCTGTTAAAACAGCTGGAATGAAAGATTAAGCTTTAGTTTAATTAAACCATAAAAAAAAAACCCCAGGTCTCAACATAAGGTTTGATAAAGATTAGTAATTAAGTACCTAACATTTAATTTACTTAAATTATAAAAATTTTAATCCTCAGTAAATTTATATAATGGGAAATATATCTGAATTTAATAAAAAAAATGTTATTATTATTTACTACACAAATTGGAAATAATAAATACCTCTGTTGGTCGAAGCAGCAATTGGTTCTTTTTCTCTTATCCAAGCTTCTTCATCCTCAATGTCTCTGTATAATTGTTGTACTCTAAGAGAATCTTGTAACTTCTGCCTTCTTGTTGATATTGGCTTTTGCAAAGCATTATATCTATTAGCAAGTGCAACTTGCTTATTCTGAATAGATTCAGCATCAAAATGTCCACGTTCAACAAAATTTGTTGCTTGTACCACAACTCCATCAATTCGATCTTGATGAGAAGCTATGTCAGCTTCTAGTAATGCATGCTTTTTAATCAAATTTTGTACGCTAGTAAGATCCTGCAATTAAAGCAATCAATAAATTGAACAGATGGAAATAAATATATAAAATATTTTTTTATATAATAGTAATGCAATATATATGAAGTATTACTTTTATGTAAAAAAAAAAAGAAAAAAAAAAAAAAAATTGTCCCATATACCTTTCCATAATCTTCAGATAGGAGTTGACCTTCAACCTCAGACAACCAAATTTCAATATCTTCAATACCTCGATTGAATTGTTGTTGAGCAGCAGCCTCATTTAATTTCGCCCCCTTTCTTTCAGTTGCTTCTACGAGTGATTTCCACATATCTAAAATCTCCATCATTCTTTCACTTAAAAAAAAAAAAAAAAAAAAAAAAACCCAATAAATTATTTGAATGTTTAACATAAATTAAAATATTAAGTAAAGAAAGAAAATTCCTAAGATTGATAAATACATTTTTTAAAAGGTATTGTTAGGTTTATAACATAAGATAGCAATAAATTATGTTATTTGATATACAGTAGAACACTCTGTAAGTCGAACTTCAAGGGAGACGCCAAATAATTCAAGTTAGAATTTTCGACTTATGGAGGATTTCGACTTACGCAGATTTTGTAAGGAAATATTCGACTTGTAGATGTCTAGATTCTTTCTAACTTATTTTGAGTTACAGAAGTAAAATAAATAAAAATTCAAGGTAATTAACATGTTTATTTGCAACTTAAAAGTTATATCATGTACTACAATGAAAGATCAAAATAATTCGAAACAACCTTAAAATTAAAAATATGCATTAAAAAGTCAGTTATTATTATTTATTATTTTTTGCTTTAGACAATTCGATCGTTCTCTATCTATAGCATTATCGAAGCTATAAAGAGCAGAAAATTCTTTTTCTTCCGAGTTGCTATTTCATAGAATTGGTTATTCTATTTATTTTTCTAAGAAACAATGATGTGCATTGTCGGCAACTTATTTTTCTTCGAGCTATAGAGGTAATTAGTTTCAATTGATCTAGTTGTAAAGGCTGTAAAAAGATTGTAAAATCAAACATTGCTAATGTTCGAGATACAGAGGTTCAATTTTTTTCTCCCAGTCACGGAGAAAATATATACCAAAATGGTTTGTGGTGTTTGACTAATTATTTCGACTTATAGAGGGTGGAAATTTCAAGTAATGGAGGTTTTGGGGCTTGAAGGGAAGGGAACAAAAATTTAGTTATGGAGGTTTTTGGCTTATCGGGATTCGACTTAAAGAGGTTCTACTGTATATATAAAATGAATGCGAATAAATGAATGAAGTAAATAATTTACCTTATTCGTGAAGAAGCGTAGTGGTTTGCTTCCATCAATTCTTGTCCAGTGCTAGCAATTTCATCAATACGACTTTTATTAGCATTTAGTTCTTGTTCAAAATTCTGATGCTTCTGAACTTTTCCATTAACATTAGTAGGATCTGACAAATAGTTAAAATAAAAAGTTTACGTTATTAATATAAATATCTAATTTTATAAAATATTTTTAAGTGCAATATTTATGCTTTAATAAAATACATTTTCATAAGAAAAAGATACTTCTAGATATTTAGCATAATTTAGAAAGAAAAGAGTAATTATAAATTTTAATAAAATTCATCATGTTAGTATGAAATAGGATTATAAATTTAAGATTCAACAATTGAAATAGAACTAATTCATAGAAGTACTCATACCAAATAGCTTTCATCCGTGGCAGTTTTCAATTTCTCACTGATCCAACCCTTAGTCTCATCACAATCTCTTTCAAATTGCTGTAATCTGTATGAATCCTCCAACATAGATCGCCTGATATCGGACCTTTCCATCAGAGCAGAGCGTCTTTCCAGCAACTGGTAAACAAGCACACAAGAAAGAGCTTATTAATGATAGGTATAAGACAACACAAAATCGCATTATTTAAGCAATAAAAACAATATTTAAAAGACATACATTTTAATCAAATTACTAACTGATAAAATGAAACTAGAATAACTTAAACTTCAAAACTCCACACACACATTTAGATAAAAATAATTAAATATTAGTAACTTACAGCTGCTCTTCTCTGAGCTACATCATCTGCGGCATAATGTTGTCCTTCAATCAATTTTGTAGCAAATTCATCTAAAGCCTGAAGAAAAAAAGAATGAAGTGATTTTTAGACAAATTAAATACACAAAACATTAAAATTAATTTATTTTTTAATCTGGGAAAAATATATACAAATTACTTTTATTTTCTCTTCTTGGGCAGCTAAAGATTTCTCAAAATCTTCATGTTTTTTAATAAGTGCTTCAACAGAATCTAATGAATCACCAAGATCTTCATTCACCAAAAATGCCTAAAAAATTTTTGAGTATTTTTTTAAAATTTTCAAAATTATTTATTTTAATATAACATTTTGAAAACACTTTCGTTGAATTTTTACAAAATTTCTATCAAAAGACTTCAATGAATAAATGAATAAAACCTACTTCTTGCTTGGCCATCCATGTATCTGCTTGTTCTGTATCTCTATAAAATAGCTGCAAATCCATACACTGTTCATAAAGGATGCGACGTTCCTCCCATAGAGATAGTAAGGACTGTTTCTCACTGGCTAATGTAACAAGCTAAAAACAATAAAAGTTTTAACTAAAGTTTAAGTTTTAGAAAAATGAATTAAAAATTTAAAAGAATTATTAACTAATTTTGTAATTTATTCCCAAAATCATTAAATTCCCAGGATTTCATAATTATAAAAGATTTAAAAGACATTAATTTTATAAAAACTCATTATTTTTAGATGCTCAATTATTTTTATTTTAAAAAGACATACCTTTTCTTTCACTTCATCAACAGCATAATGATCTTGATCCAAAAGCAATTTCCCAGCTTCAGCAGTAGCTCGGAAACTATCTTCTCTTGCATCAATCTCACCCTATAAGAAACAATTTTTCAATTTCAATGCAATGCATCAAAATACTTTAAAAACATAAATGTTATTTTATTCAAAAATCTGCTATATTAACATGTATACCTTTAAAAATATTAACTCTGTTTTAAGTAAATTTTTTTTTTCCCCTTACACAGAAATAAAGCAATTTAAATTTCATGATAATATAAAATGTATTACTACCTTATGCTCTTGATGCCTTTCTAAAAGTGCTTCAGCACCAGCAACATCCTTTGCTAACTCATCAGCAGAAATTATTGTTTTCATGTCGTGTATCCACGACACTAAATCCCTGAAATCTGCTAAAAATCTATGTAGAAGGTAAGACTCATCTAAACGTCTACGCCTTTCTTGGGCCTAAAATTGAGCATTTTTGCATAATACTTCCAAGAGGAAAGCATGATATATTAATAAAGATTATTTTTAAATTTCAGAATTGATAGTATTATATAGGCATACCTTTGATTTTAAACTTTCCCAGTTAGAAGAAATTTCAGCATTTTTAGATTGAATTTGATTAGAATGATCTTGATGAATATTACACAGCCTATCAGCTTCTTGAGCTAGAGTCATTACCTGAGAATTAAAACCACATGTAAATGAATGTTGTCAAATAATTTTTAAAAATATACTATAAAAATTGTTAAAGCATATTTTATTTTTACCTTATCTTCTAATGCAGCAAGATCTCGTTCAATGCCTTCATGCTTTCTTTGTAGAGTCTGCACACTTACAAGATCACGTCCATAATCATCAGATGATAGAACTAAATCTTTTTCAGTGATCCAAGCAATGGTCTCATCTGCATCTCTAAAGAAAAAATGAAATATCAATTTTTTTTAACAGAAATTAAAAGGTATTCCATAACAATATTAATATTATTTATAAGTTAAATTAAGGTGTCCAATCATCTTCATTTAGAGAGGATAACAGGTTCTATCCTCTAGAAAAGTGCCTATTTTTCATTATCTGAAGACTAATCTATCTATCTAAATACACTAATCAAAGCTGAGCTGGTCCATTGAATGCAATGCAACATATTTGTTATTTGACATGATAATTTGCGAAGACTTGGAACAATTTGTCGCGACAAGATGCATGCTTGCTGCACTGGAGACCTTTAGGAAGTATACCATTGCTTTGTTTTCGTTTTTACCCGAAACACGACAAAGCATATACATATAGAAGACTCACTTCTTTCTTAACGAATATTTAAATATGCATAGATAATGAATAGATAAAACATGAATTATGCTTAACTATTTAATAATTTCCAAATATGTATAATTTTATAAATGCTGTTGTAAACAGAAGTGTAGAATAATTTAAATTAAAAATTTAGTGGAATTTATTCACTTAAGTTTAAGTTGTAATAATAAATTATGTTTATTCATAATATGCTTGCATTATTCGAGTAGCTCTTTATTTTATTTTTAATTACCATTTAGGAGTTGAAAAATCAAAAAGAGAAAATGCTATTTCAATGATAAATATGAAAGAAAAGAAATTTAATATCAAAGAAAGATACCATTGTTTCTTACAATATTTGCAGGGGGATTTTCTATTACAATTGGGGGGCAGAGCAGCTATTATGCAACACTTAACCACCAACAATCAATAATGCATTAGCTTGCAGTTGGGGTTCAATAAATGGAAAAGTTTTTGAAGTACCAGTTTATATCATGAATTTATGCCTATAATCAATATGCATAGTTTTTGGTAGCAAATGAAAAAGTATAATCTACAGATGATTTGTGACTATTCACTTAGGGATAAGCAAATAAAGTTTATGGCATGAATTAATTTTAAAGATATAAAAAAAAAATTATAGGAAATTTTAAATTTAAAACAATTCATATCTGAAAAAAAATCTCACAAAAATTTAAGCAACTTTGTAGCTAAATAAAAATCTTGAACAATATCATATTTAATTATCCATTTAGCCTTAGATAAAGCATTTTTAATTTGTTACTTCATTTTTGGTCATTTTTAATTAAGTTTTATATCATGCATTGGTATTTAAAGTGTCTTTCTTTCTTTTCTTTTCTTTTGTAAAAATAATTTGCTTTTCATTCAACTGACTTCCACAACTTTCTCAAAATTTTTAAAAATTAGTTCATTTCTTTATGAGGAAATTTCATTTATTAACTTTATATTTTTAAAAAAAAAAGCTTTTTCATGCAACATTTTTAATTGATAATTCAGTAAAACAAAATATTGCCTATTATATGCAGTGGCCTATAGTCTGTAATAAAAAGTTCTAAGTTTATATAATGTACAATCTATGAATTGCAGGCAGGAAATTATGGCATTAAAAATGTAATTCATTTCCTTATAAAATTACTTATTTAAAGCAAAATTAATGCAATAGTTCAAACATAATAAATGAAAATTTTAGAACTTTGCATCTTTGAAATTTAAAATACAGTAAAAGTTCTTTCTAGTACTTTCTATAATCAAACGTTTTAATTTTTACTGCTTTGATAATTTGTCAAAATCGCTATTCCAGCACAGCCATGGTCCCGAATTAAAAAGAGTGTCTACTGTATGTATTAAATAAAAGATAAGAAGATTCTAATCTAGCATAAGATTACATAGAACTTTATAGTACTTTAAAAGTGTCTTCACTTAATAATCTTTCTTATTTCATGCCATTATTATAGGAAAACAATATTTTCACCTGTTAAATCTTTGTATTTCATGAGCTCCAAACAATTTTTCTTGTTTTAAAAGAGTCAACGCCTTCAATCTTTGCCAAGCATCATTAAGTTCCTATAAAAAAAAAAAAGTTAAAAATGTTTTTAAGTCAGAAATATTAAGAAAATATACAAAGTGGGTGAGGAAAAAAAAGAACACACACACACAACAGTACATATATTTTCTCTCTCTTAATTTATTGCTTTGAACTTCCAAAACAGAAATAACTTAATGTATTTAATTTTAATTACAGAACATCTTAATAAATTATGTTAATGTATTTATTTCACTCTATAAATGATTTGGAAAACATTTGAGGAAAAACTGGCTTGTTTTATTTAAACGACAAACTCACTGAAATGTAAAGGAATATTTAAAAAACTTTAAGTGTTTTCTTTATTTTTTTCTTTTCCCTTTCTACCAATTCTTATTTTTCATTTAAAAAAACTAATTTTTTAAAATAGAAAATTCTAATTTTTTTAAATTAAGGTTACAAATAAAAATTGAATATGTCCAACTTTAATAATATAACACAAATCAGACATATATGTCTATATATGCAATTTTTTTACGTTAAATAAATTTTTCTCAAATACTGCAAAAAAATTTAAATACTCAAATCTGTATTATTGCTTTATCCTCTGCTTGTTAAAAAAAAATTCATCATAAATTTAAAAAAAAAAAAAAAAAAATAGCATGAAAAACTCTGGTTTTTTTTTTAATCATCTTCTTTTATAAAAAGATTATAATTGCTTTTTCTTACTGAATATTTCACAAAAAAATTTTTAAACCTAATTTTATGTAACTTTTTTAATGTTACATATAAAACTCAAATCTGCAAAACATTACAGAAAAATTAATTTTTATAACTACCTCCTTTCTATTATTAATGGTTTCAGCCTCAGGGTGTCCTTCATTTATCAATTTATCAGCCTGCTCATTCACTTCTTGAACTCTGAACTCCTGGCTGGCCATATCCTAAAGCAACAATTCAATGATAGTGAAATATAAGTAATAATAATAAAAATTATAGCATAATTATATCATACTATATAGAAATAAATGCATTAAATTATCCTTTAAAATATTCAACCATAAAAATAATTTATAAGAAACTTGTTTTTCATGTATAACATTTTTAATTACCCATCATAAAAAAGCAGTTATACACTGGCTAACTGACAAGTTTTGAATTAATTTATTTTGTCCATTTCAGATTTCTTTTTTACTACTGTTTATTTTACATGTTTTTAAAGAAATGATTGCAACAAACCTTTTGAAATTCATCAAATTTCCTCTGAAGTACTTCAACATGTTCCAAATCTTGTCCAAATTCATCAGTGGTAACAAAAGCTTCCTACAAAAAATATTATATACAATTTGTCCTTTATTAAAAAAATTACACATTAATTTACTTAATTTATAATTACTACTTTTCCTATGATCATTATTGTGATAAATATTACACTAACGCATTAAAAATTGTATTTTAAGCAAATAATTAGATTAGTGTAGTCGTTTTACATATGAAAACAGCGTTTCTTTCTTTTTCAAATTTCAATAAAATGACTTTGATTTATTCAATTCTTTCTGCACCCAAATATAGTAAACTTACAATAGAAATAAATTAAATGAATTTTGTCTGTTGGTACACCTCTAAAGCAAGAGAACATTATAACATACAAAAAATGCATAAGTTATAATATTTAAAGTTGTGTGTCAGTGTATTACAATTATACCAAGGTATTACAATTATGAATACAAAATGAATTAATTCATATTAATTGCATCCAGTCAAAAACACCTGCTATGTCAAAATATATACTGTCATTTCTATAATGTATAAAGTGATTCATTAATAGATTGCTATGATTTGTTAGAAAGATACATTCAGCTTTGGAGAGGAAATAGAAAATTTATCATAACTGAATTTATGAAGATAAAGCAATGAAATTTTATAATTAATGAAGAATTCTAGGAATTTCAGGAGTGGCTGGGAAAATAAAGCAATAATCTTGATGCGCTATTTTGTATTTTTACATTTTAATAATTTTTTGAAGGAGTTTAGAGAATATAAATGTATGATTTTCCTTTCACAAATTGCCACGAATCTACCAAAATGTTTTCTTTGACTTCATTTTGGTCGCAGAGGAGGATTTTCATAACAAAGAATAGAAATATAAATTTAAACACACAAACAGAAAATATTTAATTAAAAAAAATTGACTATTTTTTAAGATTGAGAAAAAAATTCAATAAATTTTAATTTTTAAATGATTAAAAAATATTTAGTTACTTTGTCATTTATCCAGAACATAACTTCATCACATTGACGTAGGAACTGTACTAAGACAAGAGCTTGTTGCAATTTTAATCCCTTATCCGCTAACTTGGATAACAACAGCTCCCATAAGCGATGCAATTCTTCCAATCGATGCTAAATTCATAAAAAAACATTTTTCACTAATTTAATCTTATATTTAAAAAGTATTGTTAAATTAAAAATTTAATAGAACTAAAACATGACATTTATAATAAAGCAAGGTTTAATATTCCAAGTTATTTTGAAAACTATAAATTATTAATAATAGTAGATTAAACAAATTTCATGAAAATGAAGCAATATTTTAACTTCAATATTTAATGTAAATATTAAAAAAATTTACACAATTGCAGAAATACATTCAAAATATTGTTAAATTTTTTTAGGAAACAAATAAAAAAAGCCTTTTTTTTTTAAAAAAATTTAAAGTATAATTTACTCTTACCTTGATGACATCTGATGCAAAATGATTTTGGTTGATTAATTCAGAGCCAGTATTATCCAATGCAACAATAGCATTACTATGAGCTGCAACTTCCGATTCAAAAGCTTGATGCTTTTGAATCTTAGCCTTAAAATTAAAAAAAAATAATAACGTAAAGAAATTTCAGTTTACTTGAATATTAAAATATACATGAATATATAACTGAGACATGCAATCTTGTATCTTTATATGAATATTTTTATTTTTAACAATTTCAAGTCAAGTCATATTATATATATATATATATATATACACATATATATATATATATATATATATATACACACACACATATATGTATATACACACACACATATATGTATATACACACACACATATATGTATATACACACACACATATATGTATATACACACACATATATATATACACACACACATATATATATATACACACACACATATATATATATATACACACACACACATATATATATATATACACACACACATATATATATATACACACACACATATATATATATACACACACACATATATATATATACACACACACATATATATATATATACACACACACATATATATATATATACACACATACATATATATATATATACACACATATATATATATATATACACACATACATATATATATATATATACACATATATATATATATATATATATATACACACACATATATATATATATATATATATATATATATATATATATATATATATATGTATATTTATATATATATATATATATATATACACTGAAGTGACAAAAGTCATGGGATACCTCTTAATATCGTGATGTCCCATAAATGCTCGATGGGATTCATGTTGGGCGATCTAGGTGGCCAGATCATTCGTTGGAATTGTCCAGAATGTTTTTCAAACCAATCGCGAACAGTTGTGGCCCGGTGACATGGCGCATTGTCATCCATAAAAATCCCATCGTTGTTTGGGTACATGAAGTCCATGAATGGCTGCAAGTGATCTCCAAGTAGCTGAACATAAGCATTTCCAGTCAATGTTCGGTCCAGTCGCACCAGAGGACCAAGTCCATGCCATGAAAAACAGCCCACACCATTACGGAGCCACCACCAGCTTGAACAGCGCCTTGCTGACAGTTTGGGTCCATGGCTTCGTGGGGTCTGCGCCACACTCGAACCCTACCATCAGCTCTTACCAACTGAAATCGTGACTCATCGGACCAGGCCACGGTTTTCCATTCATCTAGGGACCAACCGATATGCTCACGTGCCCACGAGAGTCGCTGCAAGCGATGTCGTTCTGTCAGTAAAGGCACTCGAGTCGGTCTTCTGCTGGAATAGCCCAAGAAAGCCAAATTTCTCCGCACAGTTCTAACAGACAAGTCCCTTGTACGTCCCACATTGATTTCTGCGGTTATTTGATGCAGTGTTGCTTGTCTGTTAGAATTTACGACTCTTTGCAGACGTCGCCGGTCTCGGTCGTTAAGTGCAGGTGGTCGACCACTGCGCTATCCATGGTGGGATGTTATGCCTGAAATTTAATACTCTCGGCACACTCTTGACACAGTGGATCTGGGAATGTTGAATTCCCTAACGATTTCCGAAATGGCATGACCCATGCGTCTAGCTCCAACTAACATTCCGCGTTCAAAGTCTGTTAATTCCCGTCGTGCGGTCATCATCACGTTAAAACCTCTTCACATGAATAACTTGAACAGAAATGAAAGTACTGCGCATTTATACCTGTTCTACGCGATGCTACTGCCGTCTGAAAATTTGCATATTGCTATCCCATGACTTTTGTCACTTCAGTGTATATATACACACACATATATATATACACACTATATATATATATACACATATATATACACACACACGCACATATATATATATACACACACACACACACATATATAAGTTAAATTCAACATTTTTACAATTAATATTTGTATATACATTTCAAGCAATTAAATTTACATTTTTTAAATTTCTTATACAATCTATAGAATTATTTTAATTATTGTGATATAAATAAAAGTACACTTACAGAAATCTATTGTTAAGTGGATTATTGTTATTGTTACTTAGAAATCTATTGCTCTTGTGGCAATAGCGACTTGAATAAATTCACACATTAACTTAACAGTTCATTTTTATTATTTCATAATTCATAAAATATAAAGAAAAAGAAAAAAAGTTTCAAATACTTACTACTATTTTCACCATTTTTTTTTTTTTCAAAATGATTATTATATAATAAAGACAAGTAATTATTAATAACCCATTAAAATAAATAATAGAAAATAAAACAGAACTATTAACTAATATACCTAATTTTAAATTGATTTCGAGACTTTTGAAAATAAATTAAAATATTTGATATAAAATTAAATTATTAATAGTTCATAAAATATTCAACACATATTCAGATGATCAATACAGACAAAAAAAACTATACACAGTATATATAAATACTAATATAAAAATTTAATCTCATTACAAATCAATTATTAAAGAATACAAAACATTCTTAAAATGTTAATTAATTTACTGTTAAAAGACAGGAAAATTTCAAATAAATAATTTATCAACATTAAATTCATCAATTTTTTATAAGATATATATAAATTAAAATTGATTCACAAAATAATGCATAATAATAAATAATAAAATTAAATAATGAATATTTCACCATGAAAATAACAAACTATTAAAAAAAATGCAAGATTTTATAAAAACGAAACAGTTACAACAAATTAATGAATTTTTAAATAATAATAATAGCTTATTTTTAAAAGAAATTTTTACCTGTAAATTAGTAGGATCTTTATAGCTTTCATCAGATGCAGCCTGGAGTTTTTCATTTATCCATGATTCTAATTCATCCGCATCTCTTTTAAAGTATTGAAATCTTCGAGAATCTTCAAGTCGTTCTCTTTTATGTCGAGCTTCGATTTTGAATTCTGAATATCGGGAAAGAACTTGATCCCTTCTGTGTTGGATGTCATCTACAGTTTCTAGCACTTTTATTTCTCTTGGTTGAATATCCATGATTAAAACTATATGACAAAATAAAAAACTTCTATTACTTACAATTCATTTATTTACTTCTTAGTTGTTTCTTTTTGATGAGGGAGGGGGAATGCAACATTTTAGTTTGTTTAGTTATATATATGTATCAATTATATATACACAGTGCCTCCCAAAATATTAAAAATTATTATGAATTTTAAATAATTGCTGTGTGGAATGAACTTCAGTTTATCGCGAATAATACAGTTAGTTTTGTTAGATCTAAAATTTTTCAGTTTGAAAAAATTAAAATTAAAGAATATTTTTAAACTTATATAAATTACAGAACTTTTCATTTGTGATTTAGACTTAAAACAAAATAGTCTGCTTTACATTAATTTCAGATAATAATTAATAAATGTTTTTCATACAAAGTTTTTCTCTTTAAATACAATTATCTGGGAAGAATATTCAACTGTTTTATTTGTATTAGAATATCGTCATTGCTAAAAGTTATGCAAGCATACTTATTAGAAAATTACACATTACTCATTTATTTGTATTTAAGAAGTATAACAGCTTACTTAACAGCTGTTTTTACACACCAAAAATTACATGTTACTATGGATTAAAGGCAGAAAATTGCAGTAATTAACTTATAAGCACATATACTGGGTTTCACTGAAATTTCCAGGAATTTCTCCATATCTCAAGGTGATACTTTCATGTACTTTCTTAAGTGGTCAGATAGAAGGGGAAAATCATAATAAAGGAAGAAAAAATGCAAATTTCATTTTGATAATGGTGTTGGGATCTTTAAGATGTGTGCTATCATTTTAGAGAAATTTAACACTGGGGCAACAGCAGTGTATGGGTACGAGCTGGTTCTTTTTCTTGAGTTCAGAGTTCCTAGGGATAGCGAATTTGGTAATTCTAGTAAGAAATGAGTAGTCTGAGTCAAGCATTTTTGAAGGAGGCAGTTTAAAAATCTGACACCTGACTCTTTTATAAAAATAATTTTTAATTCTCCAAAATTCTAAGAATTTGAAGGCGGCAATTCAATTGTATACTTCAATAATATAACCAGTAGGAAGGAAAGTCACTGCTTTAGCAGCATGCCAAGTAAGTATTGAGAGACTTTTCTCAGCACTGAAGCTTATAAAAAGCTATGTTGGATCAACAATGAAAGTAGATTTTTTACGAAAGCTATTCTATTATTTATAAAAATAAGATTTTATGTATTGCAAATATAAAAGTATATGTGCCTAAAATGTTCAATTTTCTTTTACTTGTCTAAAGCTATTCTATAATACTTTAATACCTGTTAATTTGGTACTGTTATTTTTAAAGGATACATGTATTAAACAAATTCTGAATATACAGATGTCTATTAAGTTAGTGCAAATACTACTTTAAAGTTATAAAAAATACTAAGAAAAACAGTTGTCAAAGATAAAAAGAGTTCAATAAAAGCCAGAATTTATATAACTAATTTTACTAAATCCATTAATAATGATCATAGTATATAAAATTGTGGAAAGTGTAAGGGGTCGGTATAAAAATCCGACTCTGTAGTTGGAAATTTTTGGCCAACTCCCCACTCCTAGTTCTGATTATTCTGAAATTACATTTCTGAATATGAACATGAAACAGAATTATATAGGAAGCAAATTTTGAAGATTCAGATTTCAAAAATGAAATATATAATGAGAATTTTATTTTAGAAGAGATGGAACAAAAAAAGTGCTGGCCTCAAAGGGTACAAACACGAATTGTCATACTTATCTAGTGTCAAGATCAATTACATAGTGTTTATGAATTTTTTAAACAGCAAGAATATGAATTCACATAATTATTTGAAAGAATTTATTACTTTACTTATAAAACAGCATTTTTATGCAAGAATAAATATATTCCATCTTTTGTCCAAACAACTGTAAAATGGCTACTACTACATATAATAGAAAAGAAACCTAAAAAATTAAAAATCCTTTTGTTAGAATAGCCAAGAAAATCTGATAGAAAGACATGATCTGCTTATGACAATTGTGACATATCTTTAGTAAGATGCATTCCCTTATCATATGTAAAAGTTGTTCTGTAGAACATGATGATGAAAAGTCTTTTAATAACTGAAAAATTGTAAAAATAACTATTTGTATGTATGTAGAAAATTAAATCAGAATTCCAAACTGACTTCTCATATTGAATTTTCCTTCTCAGTTTCTTAAAGCTTTCAAATGTAAATATATTCTAAAACATAGATTTTATTAGAATTTGATAATATTTTAACATGAAAATAATATTTATTTTACATATAAAATTGGTAAATTATATTGAACAGATCAAAGAATAGAATATGCGTCCTTCAAATAGAATAATAAAAAAAAAGTAGATTATAATTATTATTTTGTTTTTAAATTGCTATTTAAATGAAATATTACTTGTATTCTATAAAATAAACATTCAAATTCTAAGCATAATTTTTTTTTTTTTTTTTGTTTGAAGATTTGATATGTTGATGAGAAATTTTAAAAATTGAGGTCAAAATGACCCTATGTGTGTGTTAATGTCAAAATGAGTGAGTGTGCTTAAATTTTAAATTAAAAAATGTACAACAAAATTATTAACCTCTTTACATCTTTTAAAATAAAATACATTTTTCAAAAACAAAAGAACGGATTCTATTTGACCTATTAACACATTTACTAAGAATTATGCATATTTTTAATGAAGATAGGTATAGTACTAAAATAAATGCTACTAATAACTATTTGGTACAAAAATATATGAAAGACCAAATAATAACCTGAAGATTAAGAATAAAAAATGTACATAAAATGAATAAAAAAAAGGTAAATCAAAATTTTTATACCAATATTCATCAACATAAGTAATGAATTTTTATTATGTAATGATATTTATGTCATAAATTGTTATATAACAATTACATATATTTGATTAAAAAAATTGTTTTGGAAAAACAATAATTATTAAAAATACTTGAAAAACAATCAAGTTTATTAATAAATATCGTTAATAAAAAATAATTTTCATGCGTTTTGGTTTCGTTTACATTTCATATTTATTTTATTTCCTTTCCAGTTGGTTCAAGAGTTTACAATAGTAAAATATGAAACCAAGAAAATTTGCATTTCAATTTTTTAAATAAATTGCATTGTTCTATAGTTAAAAAAATTAGATTTCAGGAAATAAAGTATATAAATTTGAGTATCTTTACATTATAAGTTCATATGCACCAACCGGTGCACTTAGTATTTAAATGCCATTTAGAATATTTCGATTACAAAAAATAATTAAAACTTCATCGCTGAATGTCTATGTATATAATAATATGTATTAAATTTTTAATAAAAAGCATTAAGAAAGAGCAGATGCATTTTTAATACAAAAAGTGCTGATACATTTTCAATACAATATTTCAAATAAGTAAACATTGCCCTGAATACAGATACTAACACGTATACATAAAATTTAAAGTAAAAAAAATAATAATTTCAAACTAATGTCCTAATACTTTTTTTTTTTACACTTAGAATTTTCAGAAAAATAATAAAAAAATTTCAAAGAAATTTCAATGCGAAAAAAAAAAGGAAGATCGGATAAATAACCGGATGAAATTTATTATTTTCAATCAATTTCATTTAACTACATGCAAATAAATTATATATCAATTTTTAAAATACAATTTCTTTATTTATGCTCTATAAAGTTTAAATATATACAAAAAGAATTCTAAAATGAAATGATTAATTTAAAATGATATTATCTGTATAAATAATCAAACAGCTTATTGAAAGGGCATTTCATTTTAACTGACTAATGGATTAATATTGCATTATGAATTATTCTAAATTTATCGTATTGCATTTGCTTAGAAATTGTTGTAAATAAACAATAATATTCACAATACCTTAGGTTGATTATTTGCAGAAATTCCTCTGCAAAACCAACGCCCAGTTTCGTTTAGTGAGAGATCGAGTCAGATCCGAAACAAGACCGGAAGAGACTGATGCCAATTTACGTAATCTCAAAAAAAAAATTTAATGTGATAAATTAAGCAATAACAGTGACTGGAAGACCAAATGATCATCTTCCTCTTAAATGAAGAATATTAATTTGGTTCATATCAATTTAAAAATTAAAAAAAAAAATGCAGTACATTTAATAAGTAAAAATTTCACAAGATTTTTAAATTGGCGATCTAGAATTAAGGTTGATTCATATTCAATTAGAAAGAAAATGTGAACACATGAATGGAAATGAACATTTGTTGAAATTAAAAATGAAAGCTGTACTTTAAATCATTGAGTTTTTAGTGAATATTTAATTAATCAACCTAGTTAATTTACTAAACTAGTGAATTTTTTTTTTACTCTGTTTTAATTAATTGCAAATTCGTTCACGTTAGTGTTACTAAATAATTTTCAATGTGCAGAATCACTTTAAAAGAACTAAAAATCATTGAGCAAATTTGATTGGAAAGTTGTCTTATAAAAAGACTTTAAAAATAATAATAATTTGTGTGTTGCTATAAAAGTAGAAAAACAATAAATTCAGATATATGCAGTTCAAAAGAGTTTTTAAAATGTTTCTAATTTCAGATGTACGCAAGACTATCACAAACAACTGAAAAAAAAAAGTTATTATAGAACCCATAAAATGAAATTAAAACAAGTTTCTCAAATGATTCACAAATTAAAAAATGACAGATGGAATGAATTTTTATTAGGCCTAAATCAGAAGATAATTCTCTCTTCAAAATTAACAAACATTTTACCAAAAATATCCCAAAATTCCTCCACTGGTTGGATCCACAGGTCTTATATTCTCATCTTCTGATAAAGCGAACTCTTTTGCTGGAAAACCTTGAACTCTCCTTTAACGAAAACACTGAACCTTGAGATTACTCTCAAATTGAGCATGTTGAAGATGCAGTAACTTCCTAGCTTCTAGCTGATCATCAAAATTATCATAACAATATTTTTTTTTTTTCCATCTGACATAGTTAACTTAATCAAGAATCTCAACATTCGGAAATCTTCTGGACCTGACAACATTCCAAATAAAGTCTTAATGTGTCTCCCCTTAATGCCATTACTCATCTTGCAAAAATCTACAACAGCTGTACTAAATATCACTACTTCCCTCCTATCTGGAAAAAAACAAATATCATCATGTTCCCTAAACCTGGCCAAGATAGGAAATTTCCTCAAAATTATCGGCCCATCAGTCTCCTTAGCTGTGTAGGAAAACTTTACGAAAAACTCTTAATGAGACATATTACTTCTTTTGCGATAAAAATTCCATAATTCCAGCAGAACAATTTGGATTCCGTCAACATCACTCAACTTGTCATCAACTTCTACGTGTCACCAATATCATCACTGAAGGATATAACTATAAATTTTTACAGGAGGTGTCTTTCTAGATGTCAAAAAGCTGATCGACTGTGGCACAATGGACTGATCTACAAAATGATCAAACTTCAATTTCCAACTTGGATCACACTTATCATTACAAATTATCTTAAAAATAGAACCTTTCAAGTTCGACTTCATAATGAATTCTCCAAAATCGGTCGTATTTGTGCTGGTACACCTCAAGGAAGCGTGCTAAGTCCTATTCTCTCTACAATATATTTACCTGACTTTCCTCAGTGCACTAACATTTCCACTTGCCTATTTGCTGACGATTCTGCTGCTCTTGCCCAAGGTGCTTCTATTCTTTATGTCATCAATACTCTTCAAAATTTTCTGAATATCCTAGAGGATTGGCTAACTAAATGGCGCATCGCAATTAATGTCTCTAAATCTCAAGCTATCATTTTCCGAAAAGGACACGCCAGACAACCATATATTAATCTCTCCCTTTTTGATCAACAAATTGAATGGGCGACTAATATTAAATATCTCGGTTTAATTATAGACAATAAACTTACGTTTCGCGCTCATATTCAAAAAAAATCAAAGAAAATGTTGGAAAAAAAAATTTTATCTCACTCTACCACTCATTAATAAATTTTCTAAATTAACTTTGTCAAACAAACTTCTTCTCTACAAACAAGTTCTCAGGCCTATCCTTACCTATGCTGCCCCAATCTGGGGTCTAGCTGCACAATCTAACAAGAAAATCTGTACAAATTATTCAAAACAAACTTCTTCTTATTATCACTGGAGCACCCTGGTTTGTCCGCAACTCTACAATTCATCAAGATTTTAAAATTGACTCTATTGACAACTATATTACTAAACTTTCTAGAAATGTCTTCAATACCATTGCTACTCACGAAAATCCTCTCATCAAGGCACAAACTATATTTACGAAATTGAATGGAAAATACAAGTATCCTTTCTCTACTTCTAAATGGAATCGAAGCCTCAAACCACCATAATTTCCTGCTCACTTATCGCTTTTTAGATATTTTACTTCAACGCATATTTACTGATCATAAATTTCTTGTTACGTTTCCATACCGATGATTTGCATTTTTCTTACTTTCTTCTTTTTTCTCTCATCATACGATTACTATTATCTATTTATCATGACTTTTCTTTCCTACTGCCTTCACATACCATTGAGTAGATGAACGCTTCGCGTTCAGGCACTCGACATCTTTATTCAACAATGATGAACAAGTTTCTATCCTAAATGATGCTATTTTTTAACAAAATAAGAAATTTTTTTCTTCAGAAAGCAGCATTGAAACTAGATTTTTCTGATGTTTTGCTGTTTTTAATCGTTTGTAAAATCTTTCAAAATTCAGTTCGCATCAAATTTTCTTTCTTTTTTTTTTCCAATTCATACGATTAACTATTATCTATTCATCCTAATTTTTCATACCTACTTTCATAACATACCACTGAGTAGATGAACGCTTCACGTTCAGGCTTATTCAACTTAGTAGTAGTAGTTTGTAAAATAACTGACGCGAGAGCATTATCACGCTATTATTTTCTGGGATTTTAAAGTGGGGTTAAATCAAGAAGAATGCCTTCAACTAGCATATGGAGACGAAGCTCCATCTCGTGTTACTGTATTGAGATAGTTTACAGAATTTCGTAGAGGTCTAAGTTCTCTGCTGGATCAAGAACACACAGGAAGACATTCGTCAGCTGTTGTTCCAGAAAATGTGTCGGCCATACGAAAATGTTAGTCGATGATAATCGATGCACTTACCATATGATACTGAAGAAACTTAACATTGGCTCCAAGCAGCTATACATAGAATTATTCATGAAGAATTGCATATGGAAGAATTAGTTTGTCATTGGGCTCCCATACTTTAATAGAACACCAAAAACAGAGCGTGTCAGAATCTGCAAGAAACCATAAAATTACTTAACGATGGCGGACACCGCCTTATTTCCAAAATCATAACTGGTGATGAAACTTACATATCGTTTTTCGACGTTTCAACACGACAAGAAAGTAAAGTATGGGTTTGAAGATGACCCCAAACCAACAATGGTGAAAAGACAACGAGCAATGAAAAAAGTAATATATGGCGTTTTCTTCAGAAGTACGGGACTGATCAAAGCTCTCAAGCTGGATGGACAGAAGACAGTCACAGCTAACTGGTACACCACTAAGTATCTCCCAGAAATTCTTCAAGATGTGAATGTAAGGTGACTCATGCTTCACCATGATAATGCATCTTCTGATACGGCAAGATCGACGGTCGAATTTCTTAAACAAAAACACATCAAAGTGATAGAACATCCACTCTATTCCCTTGATATTGCTATGTGCGACTTTTGGCTTATTTTAACCTCAAGAAAAATTTAGGTGGTCGCCGTTTACATTCCGAAGATGAAATTGATGAGGCTATAAAAGCATATTTTTCATCAGTTCCAAGAAATGGATGGCATGAGGCATTTAATCTTTTGAAAAATCGTCTACAAAAGTGCATTGATGTTGGACTTTAAACACTCTTAAAATTTAATAAGTTAAACTTGTACCATTTAGCCGTATCTCAAAAATTTCAGAGTGGCCCTCGTATTTTCGAGAGATTTGATTTATCGAAAAATAGTTTTCTTATTTATGATTACAATTGTTGGCAATCTTTTGAAAATATTCCTTTGACACCATGTTTGTTTGCCATAACTCACATCCACTCATTTTTTACTACATTTCTTAATAAATTATGTAAAAAAAAAATTTTCTCAATGCAATTGTCAATATCAATAGCAAACAAAATTAAACCATTAATATGAATTAGAAATAAAAAAAATTGTAAGAGAACATAGTTAGAGCTATTTTTTTTTAAATAAGAAGCACCTTATTTAAAAAACCTGAACTTAAATTTCGTAAAGCAAAAAAAAAAAAAAAAAAAAAAAAAACATGACCCAGTTCAAAATTATTCATGATTGTTCTTAAAACTAAAATTGCAGTTAAAAATTCTGTGTAAAAAGTATCCGGCATTGTTAATTAAATATACAAAAATCAATTTATTCATCAAAATTTCTTTGCCGCCATTCTTACCCCATTGACTGCAATTTAACTATGATAGCGTTGATCCAATCCTTCATAGACTTTTTATAGGTTGTTAGAAATATAGTCTGCAGTTTCTTCAGATAATTTCCTTTTATTGCCATAGTGGAGCCAAAACGCCTTCCCCGAAGTGATATTTTAATTTTGGAAACAGGAAAAAAGTCACATGGTGGCATAATAGGTGAATACGATGTTTTTAGTCGACGGCATTCGTTCAAATTTTCAATCGTTAATAAAATACTTTTTAATCATCCACTCAAGTTCAAATACATTTTTAACTTGCAGTGTGGATGACACTTGATGTTAATACAGTTTTTCAAATATTAACTCATCAATTAAATTTAGTTAATTAATTATATTTTTTTTTTTTAGATTTAAGTTGCATGTATCTAATAATAGATTGCACCAGATGTAAGAGGAAAATTCCAACTTTATTTGTAAAGGACTTTCTGCAATATAGTGAAAAAAAGTAGGAATTGACTTCAAATTTTTTTTTTATACCACTTGTTATACCTGCCTTCGATTATTTTTTTTTTGCACAAAATTCTGCTTTTTTTAAACCAATCGTCCAGACGCATTTCATGCTCAAAATATCAGTCATAATGTTATGAACAAATTTAAAAGATACATTCAACTCATGAGCCTACTCTCTACGATTCATATAGTAAGGATCCATCATGTCTCCCTAAAACAAAATATAGCCAACGAGGAAGAGCTCAAAGTTGATAGATCCTCTTTTCACGGATGGGTTGACACTTTTACTGTAATCTTAGAACTTTGCATGTTTTTTTCGCCCGTTAAGGCTCGTGCCCACCGAGGCGAGAAGATTTAAGAGACAAGATTTGACCAATCACTAGCCTCACCACGTTTGCCTGAAACCGGTTTGAAATGCACCGCTTCGAGTTGACCCACTTTCAACTCGAAGCGGAACTTCACTAGGCGTAATGCTATTTCTGACGTTTCGCTGTGAAGGGGTCGAAAAATTTTCTCGCCTGCCGCATGTCGCGTCGTCGCCTGTCGACTCGGTGGGAAGGAGCCTTTTAGACTTTGGAACCGAGAGGGAGGAAGAGAAAAGGGAGTGTACAGAGGAATCGAGTAAAGAGTTTCAGACAGTACGGTGAGTACAGGCAGATAGATAGAGAGCACAAAGAATGAACTGACTTAAGGAACTGGTTTTTTAAAATAATTTTGTAAATACTTGATTTATATAACAAGTTATGTTTTGCAGTTGTGCAGTGCTGTCTTAGCAAATTTTAATAAATATGGCAGCTAAACAACGCATAATTATTTTGAGAAATAATTTAGTTTGTATCTATCAACAACACTGAATCAAGACACACGTATATCAAGCCTTAACTTGTACTCACATGGCGAATTTTGATCACAAACTTCTTGATTTTGTCAATATTTTTGACGATCGTAGCAGCTGAAGGTTGACCAGAGCAAGACTAACTATCAATTCTCGGCTTTCTTTAAATGCTTTACACCATTCATATGCTTGTGTTTTTGAAATGCACAATTCACTATAGGTCTTTTGCAATATTTTTAACGATTTGGCATATGAAATTTTGTTTGATAGACAAAATTTAAGGCAAACCTTTTGTTCAACAAATTTTTCCATTGTAAAAATAGCAGAGCACTCAAAATGCTGGATTACAACAGCAGCTGCTGTCCTTATATTGGGAGACAAATTGCGATCAAATTCCACGTGATAATTCAGTACAGTGTTTACTACTAACTTAGTACATATAAAAATAAAATTGCAGCGATATCATTTATGTGGGCGTTTTAATTATAAATGTCGGATATTTTTTGTTATACACATATATTTTTTACACATATTCTAAAAAAATCATAATAATAAATTTTTATGATATTATTAAAAATAATTTTACTTTAGAATAAAATTATGCCGATGGGCTTAAGAACTAACCAAAAAAAGAGAGACATTAAAAGAAACTTAACAAAAAATTCATTTCAACAATTGAAATAGATATGTAAGGAACACATGAAATTATTTTGATTTCAATCGTTGAACTCATATAAGAAGAATTCTAAAATTTTAAATTCCCAAAAGAATATATGACAAAAAATTAACGAGTATATATATATATATATATATATATATATATATATATATATATATACATATATATAATATTGAACATTAAACAATAAAAACAACATTAAATTGTGTTGTAAATTGTTGAAAAATTCATTCACTTATATTTGAATTCACAAGAATTCACAAATTTATGAAAAAAGACACTACAAAAGATTATTATTTTTTTATTATTTAAACTACCTGCCTAATTTATTTTTGAATAAAAATACAGTCATGTTCATAAAATAAGGATAATTCAGAATCACACAAAAATTGAACTCTAAAATAAAAATTTCATCTGTAGAATTATCACACACATCTGGAAGAAGAATATGCAAATTACAGGAAACCACCAGATATCGCGGATAGTACGTCACAATGACGAGAGTGTAAGAGAGGGGTATATAAGGAATGGTGGCAAAGAAGTAAAATTGTTCACAAGCGCTTTAAAAAAGCCTTTCAGTGCAATAACCGCATAGTTATGACACAAAGGAAGCATTTGGATGATTTTTTACGTGGTAGAATTATCGGACGACTGGAATGTGGACGTACCCAGCTGGAAGTATCCGAGGAACTTGGAATCGCCCAGTGTCATCTCGGGCTTTGGCAACGATTCCAAGATGATGGTAATGTGAGTAGATGTTACAGCACATGTCGCCCCCGAGTTACAACGACGAATGAGGACCGGTATTTAGCAGTTACTGCCAAAAGAAACAGACGGAGCACAGCCTCAGACCCGTCTCGTCAGCTCTCTTCAGCTACCGGTACGACAGTTTCAAGGCAGACCGTGTACAGACGCTTAGGGCACATTGGTCTATATGCTCGTAGGCCTGTCAGATGTGTTCCACTTACCGCAACTCACTGTCGCCTGCGATTAACCTGGAGTAGAGAGCATGCATTGTGGACACCGCAACAGTGGTCTGGTGTGATGTTTTCCGACGAGTCCAGGTTTAGTTTGCAGTCTGATTCTCGCCGGACTTTCATATGGAGAGCGCCAGGTACTCGTTACCACCAAGAGAACACCATTGAACGACCCGTTACGGTGGTGCAGGATGGCTCGATTGGGGAGGAATTATTCTTGGTTCCAGAACCAAGAGTGTAACGATGACAGGCCCTATCGTGATGTCATTCTGGAACAACATGTACGTTTGTTTCGGGGCGCCATGGGTGCTGAATTTCTATTTATGGATGACAACGCCCGTCCTCACCGTGCAAACATTGTAGACGAATGCCTTCAATTGAGGATATCACCCGTATGGATTGGCCAGCATACTCACCGGACTTGAATCAATAGAGCATGTGTGGGATATGCTTGGCCGACGAATTGCAGCCCGTCAACCCCTCCCACCTGTCAACCGAACTTCGGAGGGCATTGCTTGATGAGGGTGTGTAATATTCCCCAAGATCAGATTGATAATTTGATACTCAGCATGCCTAGGCGTTGTAAGGCCTGTATTGCATCGTCCGTGAGACATGCACCATATTAACCATCATACTAACCATGTTATACTGTTTTTTTGTATATAGGTTCTTTTTGAAATTTGTTCCAGGGAGTAAAAATCGCAATTTTTATTAATTATGTCAAACATATAGCATCTTTTTTGCTCTTTACCTTTTGTTTAATAAATAGACTTTACAAATAAGTCAAATTTGTTTTTCTTCTGTCTCTTTCTTTGCCTGAACTTCATTATCCTTAATTTATGAACATGAGTGTATATTGATTAAGTGCAAATAGCTTTACTAATACTTATGTTGAAGTTTCATGGATTTTTTTCTAATGCTGCTGGCAATACAGAGACAGCTATTTCTATGTCATAAGCAAGGGCTGCACCACTGTTACTTATTTTAGCACTACCGAAGGGGCACGTGTAGCTTGAAGATACGCTACGGACGCGAGTAACACTATCCCCACAACGCTCTACGATTTTATTAGACTTGGACCTACGGTTTAAAATGGATTCCGAACCCCTACAAACATCCAAGGCCCCACCAGGATTCGAACTCGAAACCAATGATATAGAGGGCTAGCTACTCGGCCATCAGGCCCGAAATTCTGAGAATTTAAGTTACTGAGAATATTCGATAAATATTTAAAAACAAGTCAATAATTAATTTCGGTTTTTCATAAAAAAATGATAATAATAATTCTAATAATTTTTAATTATCATGTATCAAAAGTATCTTAAAATACATTATTTACCATAAAACTCTTGATGTTTAAGTGCAATGGATGTCGAATTAAAAACGCTATCATTTCTCCCCCTCCCCCATAAACTCACGGTTAATAATTAAATGCAAAATTCAAACTGTCATTATCATTATTTTTAAGTAATAAATTGTGTTATATAAACACTTTTTTAAAATCAACTTTCCTGCTTTAAAATGTAACACTGAAAAAAAAAAAAAGTAGTAAGAAGGCAAAATAAATTTATAGTACTTTTTTTTTTCTTTTTTTTTTTTTGCACTCTTGTTTTTATAATAAGTTCCTAAATATGTTTCTCAAAATAATATACCTGAAAATGAAACTAAATCTTTACATCTTAAGCAATAGAATGTTTGAAGGACCACTTTTAATGAATCCATACTAGTAATTGCTGAGATTTCATTGCCGGAAGAAATTTCAATTTCATCAAGCTTTTCTACAGCGAATCTTGAAAGAATGTTTTTGGGAACTAATAAAGACAGAGACTCATAATGAAAGTAGAAAATTGACTTGCGTTTCACTTCGTTAATGATTTCCTCCTTCACTGTTTACAAATCCTTTCCTTAAAGTGCGCAATGCCAGTGTTATCTTAAATAATTTTTCTTTACAAAGCATTTTAGTGAGTTTCCTTACATCAGGAATTCACAGCAATGCATCTTCATCGTGGACGCACGCGCACACGCATACGCAAAAACATTTTGAAAATTATCTATCAGAGAAATTGCTTATATTTATATATTTGTCGAAATATCAAAGTATATATTGATATTTCGAGTGTATATCAAAGTATATATATGATATATAAATATCTTTATATGTATAATTCTTCTGTCCATGTGTTTGTCACTGAACTCCTCTAAACGGCTGGACCGATTTTGATAAAAAATTTTTGTGTTTGTTTAAGTTGGTACCTTAATGGTTTAGATTCACAATTGGACCCGTTAGATGGTGCTGCTATCGATATAATTCTTCTGTACATGTGTTTGTGACTGAACTCCTCCTAAACTGCTGGACTGATTTTGATGAAATTTTGTGTGTATGTTTGACAAAAGATGGAGATTGTTTTTATGCTATTCTCTGTTTTAAGTCACCACCAAATGATGATGCAGTATATCAACTTCTATACAGTTCAACCAATCGCTACGAAAATTGGTAATAATATGTATTCGAATATGGAAAATAGGTTCGCGCTATCCACTTTATTGTTACTTGCCACCAGATGCTGCTGCAGCATTTCATCTTATATACCGTTCAAACGATATCCATGAAAATTAGTATGTACATATATTGGAATGTGGAGAATATATTCGCGATATGTAATTTTCTACAATGCATTTTTTTATTTATTATATTTAATCAATTATTAAAACAAATATTAGTAGATGACTGTTATCGTAAAGGCTGATGTAGTGGGGCTCTTGATCGAAGGAAGGTACAAAGCATACAAAAAAAAAAAAAAAAGAAAAGAAAAAAAAATAGAATGAGGAATAGACTAGATAATGATGATAGGCTCTTACTGACGAAAATTTATAACTTTTAACCTGTAAAAAAATAGTAAAAATTTTATAGTGTTTTGATTATTTAAATTTTTATTCGACTTGTTTAACCTACTTTAGGAATCTTGGCGGGAGCTCATTTTTTTTTTATTTAAAAAATATCATCAACTATGTAGACCATGGATGGCCAACCTGCGCACACGCATGCTACAGTGTGGCACGCGAAGACTTACTGAAAAATTAAAAAATGTGAAAAAAATAGCAATGTCAACTGCAGGAACTTTGTCAAAATCCATAAAAGCATTAATCATACGCTATTGAATACAAGCGCTGGAAAGCGGCACTACTTGACACTAGTACAATGATGCAGTAGACTGCATGGCCATGGGATGAACCCTATGGTTTGAGTTGCTTCACTTTGGAGCAGTTGTTAGTTCTCGAGCAAGAGCGAGTGCGACACTTTTTGACTGTCTGACTCAGTTGATTTTAAATTTCTGAGCAAGACGTTAGGCTTTTTTTTAAAACTATTTTTAAATTTTGGCGTCGAGCGTCGTTGTTTTAAAAATTGTATTTTCATTATGTCCATGAGTAAACTTTCGACACCAAAAAGAAAATATGAATAGGATATTACAATTCGTGATATCATTTCTAGGAAAGACAATTTTTGGCGTGTTTCACACGTAGTGTTGTTTCATATCCCACCTGGTCGACAGCAACGTCTAGACCAAGTCCAAAAACCCATGTAGTCTCATGGAGGGAGGAAAAAGGGGGTGGGGGGGCAGCTTCTGTTGTGAAGGAGCACCGTCAGGTAAAAGTTTGATTTAGCTGACACTGAAGAAGGAGGGCAGTGCCTTCCGGGACGACTTTTAGGGGAAACTACCCCCCATTTTCATACCTTATGGGAAAAAGCTGGAAAAACTCCCACCAAGTAGTCCGATTGGCGAGGCAAGATGCTGAACATCACAAACGCCATCGAGTCTCCTCGTTATTTGAAAGAGGGCCTACAACAAAGCCGGCAGCGGACAATCACCTCTGCCCTAATGCGCGCGTTTCCAGTGAACCACGAGTCGGGCTTATTTATTTATTGTATAATATCCATAAAGTAGCATCTGGAAAAATATCAGGTTGGATAATTTGAACTCATTGTGTAAAGCTTGAGATTTAATTTGAGAAAGTTTGGAAATTTGTTTGTAATAATGCAGTTTTGTTTTTAAAAAATAAATGTATTGTTACAAATATGTACAGTTTCGTTTTTATTTCTTAACTGTCTTATTGTTGATAAAATTTTCATTTTCTTATATTGAATCCTGGTGAAGATTTATGAGAGAAACATTTTTTTTTTAATTCCTCACATTTATTGAAATATAAAAATAGAAATAAGATATTTTTAAATGTAGTTAATTAATGATATATTTCTTTTGTCCATAACAAATATATTTTATAAAATATTTTCCTTTTTAATTAAAATTATGTTTCAAAATAAGGAGAATTACTACTGGAAAAAAATGTATCAATGGCAATCTTCAAATATGAAAGTAATTATATTATTCATATTGACGTGTTAAGGAGAAAAAAATTTATGTCAGTTTTTTATTGTCTATGAAAGAATTTTTATACAGAAAATATTAGCATTAGTATTACAATATTTTTGTTTTTGTTTTATTGAAATCCTTTTATAAATAATACTTTCCATAAGCTCTTTTACTATTTTCTTGAATTAAGATATTAATCATGGAAGACTACTTTGCTATTATTATTATTATTATTGATAATTATTCGATACAATTTTGAGAAAATTTGTACTTCATGAATAATGCTAGTCAATGACACGCCAGTTATCAGTAAAAATTGTACGAATATTAATTAATTATTATTATTAAAATCATTATTTATTAAATAATTGTCAAAATTATAATAAAATATTAGACATCTGATATCAATTACTTATAAAAACCGTGAATTTTTATGTTTTCATAAGAGCTGCTTTTCCATAGATTTCCATAGATCCTATTTGATATTTCACAGCATCTTTGACATATGCATAACACATAAATATCTTTACAACAACAATAATAATATGCGTTATCTAAAATAGTTACATAATCAATAATAATAACAATAATTCAATTTAAAATAGTTGCTTAATCATTAATTATAATAATAATATTGCATTATTTAAAAATATATCCATAATAATAATAATAATGCATTATTTAAAATATTATATATCAATAATAATAATAATAATAATAACAATAATAATGTGTTATTTAAAATAGTTACTTAATCATTAATAATAATAATAATATTGCATTATTTAAAATATTATATATCTATAATAATAATAATAATAATACGTTATTAAAAATAGTTACACAATAAATAATAATAATAATAATGCATTATTTAAAATATTATATATCAATAATAATAATAATAATGCGTTATTTAAAATAGTTATTTAATCTTTAATAATAATAATATGCGTTATTTAAAATAGTTGCATAATCAATAAGAATAATAATAATAATATTGCGTTAGTTAAAATATTATAAATCTATAATAATAATAATAATAGGCCTTATTTAAAATATTTTGATAAATTTTTAAGTAATGTACGCACTTACAATAAAAATAATACTTTTAAATAATATATATAAATTATATTTATTTTATGCTTTGAATTATATGCGTATAATATATATTAATAGATAAATAAACACTAATATTTTAACTTCCTTTATAAAAACTTAAAATTCTTGGATTATAAACGTTTGAAAAAGACGAGAATTGCATACTAACTGTCTAAAACTCGCAGACATTACAAGTTGCTATTCTGCTATCATCTTATTTTTATTATTATTATTTTTTTTTTTGCAAATTGTTTGTACCGTCTCTATCAGCCCACTGCTATTATCTTCTAGTGAAGCAAATTAAAAAACCGGAAGGTAGTCATGACCCAAGTAGAACAATTTATAAACAGACATGACGTCACTTTTGATGCTTCTGACCTCGTATCTTGGAATAGCCGGTTTTGACTGCTTCACGAGGGAAAATTTACTGCCATTTTCGTTGATTAAAAATGATGACATAATTTCTATCTACGATACAGACGGGAACTCATCTTAGTCAATTCTATTAATTGATTAATATCAAAAGGCATAAAATTATGTTTAACATTATTAATGTGTTCTTTAGATTTTAATAAAAAGTAAAAAAAAAAAAAAAAAAAAAACCCTAAACAATTTTATTTTGAGATAAGAAATCAAAATTTTTGAGCTAAAGAAAGAATAAAAGCAAACGTCTATTTATTTTATATCTTATAAATGTTTTTTTCTCTTAAAAATTTTTCTTTCATTTATTGATTTTCTTTCATTTTCTTCTTTCATTTTCTTTTTTTTTTTTCATTTTCTTCTTCATTATTCTTTCATTATTTTGAAAAAAAGTAGATTTTAATAAATCCCGGTCTGATATGACTGTTGGGCGAGGGCTCACAACCCTACCTCGTAAAAAGAAAACGTCTCCTGCCTTCAAACTTACCAGTAGGCAGAAGGCCTTTGACCACCATGGGGCTGTTGTGCCAATGAAGAAGAAGAATATATACGTACTTTTAAGTAACCTGATAGTAGTAATTAGCGCTCTGGCAGCGATGCCACAGGTTTCGGCATCAACGAAGCCCCGGCGGTGCCATGAGTGTCTGTAGTGGCTCTGAATCCACTTTGAACTGTAGGTCCCGGTCTATTATAACTACTACTATTACACCACACCACATCACTGTGCCTAGAGCTGAGTTGCCCCTATACAATTTGGGAATGATGTAGGTGAGAAATCTGACTGGGCTCTGTGGCGCTTTACGGCCATATGAAACAGGGTCTTACGGCTTAAAGTGGATTCAGAACCACTACAAACATCCATGGCACAGCCGGGACTCGAACCAGAAACTTGTGGTGCACTATGACTGTAAGAGAGTTGGGTGTAGGGCTGACAACCCTACTCTGTAAAAAGAAAACATCTTCTGTTTCGACATCTTCCAGTAGACAGACGGCCTTGATCCACCATGGGGCTGTTGCGCCAATGATGATGATGAGATTCTAATAAAAAACAATTATAATAAAGAATAAAAAATAATTATAAATAACTAATTATAATTAAATAATTATAATTAATAATTATTATAATTATATATTTTTAGCTCCTAATTTATTCAGTCTAAAAATAAGACACGATAGATTAGAAATGGAATAAATAGTCTATATATAAAATTTTTCACGCACTAAAAGTATAAAAAAAGACGCTATATTTGAAAAACTTTAATGTTATTTTTTTACCCTTTTATCAGTTGCGAAAGCCTTCGGGCAGGACGTGTATACACTTAGAACTTACCCTTTTATCAATATTTTATTCTACAAAGTATGCATCTATACAATAATCTATTTGGATAAATTTTGTGTAGATATAAGATTTTTTTTTTTTTTCATACTAGAAAACTATTTTATGTATGCAAAACACTATTTTAATAGGATTAATTTTCTTCTTGTAGTATCTAGCTAATCATAGCTATCCATTTTGAAAGTAAACATTTTTATTTTCGTTTCAGAGAAAGAATTGCATAAAAAAATGAGAGGGTGAAAGCAATTTGCTCTTTCCTCACATTGCTGAAAGAGTAATCAATTTAGGTCAAAAATAACTACCGCTTGTTCTCTTTCATTTGATGTTTATTGAATTATTTTAATTTAAATTATTCAACTTTCACTATTCCAGTTATTCTGGTATTCATGACAATGTGAACTTACTAAACATAAAAATTCTACTTCTGCCAGTAAGTGGAATTTTATTTCGTTAAACGATTGCAATATAGTTCAAATGTTGGAACACATTTCTGCCCTTTTTGAATGAGAAAATTACACCTCAAATATAATACCGAAAAAAAATTGTTTTATTAAATATTTTATTTTGAATAAGTATGAAACGACATTGAAGTAAACATCACATACCAGGCGCATTTGATGTAATAGTTCCAATTTATAATAAAAATAAACATAAAAAAGAGCATAAATAAAATTTAATTGCTGATTCTATACATACACAAGCCCAACTCATAGCTCAGTGGCAACGTTTGCCGCTAGTGAGCATTAGCGCTGAGGTCCAGTCCGCTGGGGGCTTTGTTGTAGACATTTGACTTTGACATTAGACTATGTTGAATAATTCAAAAACTGTGGAGACTAGATGATGTTTATGATGTTCTGCATCTTTCCTCATTAGTTAAAATGTCTGGTGGGAGTTTTTTTAGCTTTCACCCATACTTTACGCAAATACGGTGTAGTTCCCCCTAAAAGTCCTCTCGGATGGCACTGCCTTCCTTCCTCAGCGACACAAAGCCAAGTCAGACTTCTACCTACAGGTGCTCTATTACAACAGGAGCTGCTCCCTTCCCATACATGTATGAGTAACTACTCATAGGATGTCTGAATCGCACTACAGGACACCGAGGATTAGACATAACACACACACAACACACACACATATACACACACACATATATACACACACACAACACACACACATATACACACACACAACACACATATACACACACACATACATACACACAACACACACACACACATACACACACACACACACATACATACACACACACACACACACACACATACACACACACACACATATATATAGGGCTGTGTGACTGGCTCTCGGTGCCACAGGTTTGGAGTACGAGTCCCGGCGGTTCAATGATGTTTTTAATGGTTCGAATCTACTTTGTACAAATACCGGTGTAATATGACTGTAGAGCATAGAACTGACAATCCCATAACGTAAAAACAATAACTTCTCCAGTCTCGAAATCTGCCAGTAGGCAGACGGCCTTGGCCCACTATGGGACGGTTGCGCCAATGAAGTGATATATATATATAGCTTAATCATTTTCTTATATATAACTTAATCATTTTCCCACATAGTCACTGCCTATATGTACCATTGACACTGCGGAACAAGATTTCTTAGATTCTCTGCATTACATTCCACCACATAAAGAGTTCAACCGGTTCAGTATTGATGATTTCAACTTCCACATTTTGTAAAACGCCGGAAAGCAGGTAATGTTTTCAGGTGAAGGAAAATGTTGAAGTCATCGAGCACAAGGTCGACGGTGATAGCACAGTTCTAACCTAAAATTATGATTAGTAAGAGGAATACAAGCGGCTGCACCATTTTTTTTTTTATAATTTATTAGCAAAAAGCATTCACACACACACACATATATATATGTGTGTGTGTGTGTGTGAATGTTTGTATATATATATATATATATATATATATGCTGTTGCTGCTAATGCTTACAACCATTTTGAGTGGAAAAAGCGAATCACTTCATTTCACATTAGCAGGAATTTGTATTACTGCATTCATTGTAACTAGTATCACACTGAATTGTCTTGTCTAACAATATATGTCTGTTACCGCAAAAATCTGATAATTTAAATGCGTTGTGTAGGTAATTTTAATAAAATTTTAAGAACAAATTATCAGAGAAAAATACAGAATTCAGAAATATCCAAGAGAAAATATACAATTTCATATTATTTACAAATCATATTAATTTTTTTTCTTATAAAAACTAGAATAAATAAAATTTAGTAGTAAATAAAAAGGATAAATAGGAAATAGGAAAAATATAACCTGAGTAAAAATCAGACATTAAACAAATAAATATAAACACATATTCGAAATAAGAAAAATAATAAATAAAATAATAAATATAAGGCAAATAATACATAAAAATGTAATTATAATTAAGTTTTTTAATTATAATTTCAAATAATAAAACAATAAATTACTATAAAGGGCTGACTTAATTACTTATAGCAAGTAATCATAACGTATTTGAAGAATTTTGTTTAATTCAAAACGCTAAAAATAAATGATAAAAGTTTTGTAATTTTTAAAAATTCTTTGTCTTAATTTGTTCATTCCTTAAATATTTATTTAATGAGAATTGAAATGGTTTTATAATTCAAAGTAGGTTAAAGTTAAAGTTCCTATATTGTAAATATTAGGATAAAAGAGACACTTGAAAAAAATTTTTAGTAAGCAAAAAATTTCTGAGTTTTCTAAATTTTTTTTGTAATTTCTAGCTTTTTCAATAAAATACAATAAGACATTTTTCACATGGAGTTACGTTTATTAATGAAATTGCATTACAAATTTTGTATAGTTAATTTTAAATAATTTTTGAAAATACTTCTTATTTATTCATATCATATGAATAAATGCATTAAAATATTGTCAAAAAAATATCAATTCATAAGTTCCATAATCCATTGCATAGCTATAATGAATTTAATTTAAATTTAAATGAAATCCATCGTAAAGCAATGTGTCAAAAATTTTAAGAAATATTATTTTTAAAAATATTCGTAAAAAAAAAAAAAAAGAAAACATTAGACAATTTAATGCATAGTAAATGCGTAAAAAAATATTTTTTTTCTTCATTATCATGGCGATTAATCAAATATCAGATAATAACAATAAGTTGTGAACGTAACTTTTTAATTACATAAAATTATTTAAACCTTCCCAATACTTGGGATACAATATCGTTATAATCTATAAATGTCATCATGATATATAGTAAAAAAAATCATATATAATAAAAGTAGTTACGGCCTGCTTTAAAAAAAAAAGTTTAACCGCGAAAGATTATATGATATTTCTTTGCATAATCATAGCAACTAATCATTTTTACCCCTATACTTCTATCAACTCAATGAATGAATTAATAAAGGAACAAGAGTTATTGCTGATCTTAAAAACACGAAATTTAACCACAAACGCTAATGTAATATTTCTTTTAACTAATAATTTTTTTACATTTATACTTCTGTCAACTCATTGAATGGAATTAATAAATGAACAAGGTGTTACGACTGGCTATAAAAAAAAAAAAAAAAGTGTAACCACGAAAGCTCATATGATATTTCCTTGCACAATCAATATTATTGCAGGAAAGCGCAATTTACAGAGATGCGTTTCCTAACGAAAATTAAATTACAATATCCGTTAGACATTTAGATTTAGAGCACAACAAAAATGTGAAATGTTAACAGAATAAAATTAAAATTGGTTAATGTTAGAAAATACTGATGACAAATACACATTTGTGCGAATTGAAATAACTTCGATTTATAGCGTTATGGTTAAAATATAATATTTTTTATTTTTTTTATAAACATAGATTTTTTTTTTCTATGCAGCTGGTAAATACTTAGACAGCTGTCTTTTATGCCATAAGTTAAGGCTGCACCAACGTTACTCACTTCAGGGGGTGCGTGCAACTTGAAGATAAGCTACGGATGCGGAGTAACAATACTCCCGCATGCTCTACGATCACTTTATACCTACGGTTTAAAGTGGATTCCGAACCACTACATACATTCATGGCACCGCCAGGACTCGAACCCGAGAAACCTGTGGTACCGAGCGCCAGAGCGCTAGCCACTAGGCCATCAGGCTCCATATATAACAACTTTTGTGCATATTATATAAAAATTATATTGATACAAATTTATTATATCAATATATCAATATATTTTATATCAATATATTTTTACAAAACAAAATAATGTTTGATACGTTAGATTTTAATATCCTTTAATCCAAATAGATAAATTAGAAATTTTCTGTTAAAATTAATTTTTGTGCTTTCACAACGTAGTTACTTTATATAATCACTGATGATTCAATTCAATCATTTAAAAATATCGTAATAAAAACAAAATCTATGTTTTATGAGTTAGATTTTAATACCCTTTTTAACACAACATAGATAAATGAGAAATTTATGTTAAAATTAATTTTTGTGCTTTCACAATGTAGTTACTTTATATAATCATTGACGATTCACTCCAATCATTTAAAAATAGATAATTAAAACAAAATCTATGTTTTATGAATTACATTTTAATAGCCTTGAACTCAAAATAAATAAATGAGAAATTTTATGTTAAAATTAATTTTTGTGCTCTCTCAATGTAGTTACTTTATATAATCATTGACGTTTCACTCCAATCATTTAAAAATAGATAATTAAAACCAGATCTGTCTTTTATGAGTTAGATTTTTAATATAATTTAAACCAAAATAGTTAAATGAGAAATTTTATGTTAAAATTAATTTTTGTGCTTTCACAATGTAGTTACTTTATATAATCATTGACGATTCACTCCAATCATTTAAAAATAGATAATTAAAACAAAATCTATGTTTTATGAATTACATTTTAATAGCCTTGAACTCAAAATAAATAAATGAGAAATTTTATGTTAAAATTAATTTTTGTGCTCTCTCAATGTAGTTACTTTATATAATCATTGACGATTCACTCCAATCATTTAAAAATAGATAATTAAAACCAGATCTGTGTTTTATGAGTTAGATTTTAATATAATTTAAACCAAAATAGTTAAATGAGAAATTTTATGTTAAAATTAATTTTTGTGCTTTCACAATGTAGTTATTTTATATAATCATTAATGATTCACATAGATCATTTTAAAAATAGATGATTAAACAATATTTTTTTTATCTCTATTGAAAAGATTATCTTCATTTTTGTAAAGCAAATAGTAAAGATTTATTTTTTATTTCACGAAGTATTTTTAAACCTTTTGAAAATAATAAAAAAAAGAGGAAGTTCAACGCTAGACAAAAAGGTCAAACGCCATTTGATAACCGCATGAAAGTATTAGTAAATTACTGCATGCAATAATTGCATAACTGAAAACGAAACAAATCCCAGAAGAAGATATAAAAGAGGCATTTAGTAGCATTTTATCAGATGACAAGGAAGTGCTAACAGAATTCAGTTGGAATCAACGAGGAACCTGTCGAAAAGTTAGCCTTGAGAATCTGATGAGTTAACATACTGCAAACATCCAATTTGAACATTCAAGGACAAATAATCTAAAAGTCTTCTGTTTTCACAAGATATTATCTAATTGCAGATAAGAAACTCAATCTTTAAATACCTCAGTATTTGTAGTCATCAAGAGAAGTTGCTTACTGATCAATAATGGAGAAAGTAGTACTTGCCTACAGTGGAGGATTGGATACATCTTGCATATTAGTATGGCTCATAGAAAAAGGTTACGATGTTATTGCTTTTATGGTATGTTTTTACTTTTTATTGCAATGGAAAATTTCTAAAAATAATGAAATCTAAAAATTTTAGTAATTAAATATAAACGCATTAAAATATGCTCGATAATAATTATTTTCGTATTTTTTATTAGTAGAAAATAGTGGTTCTTTTTTTAACACGACTCTGTTTAAAATCTTATCAATAAAATACCAAAATTTATTTTGAATATTTATCAAAGTTACAAGAAACGGTTAGAATGCTTAGTAATTACAAAAAAAAATTGAATATTTATTTCTTAAATATATTCTAATATTTATTTATTAGAAAAATTCTAATATTTATTTATTTTAAAATGTTCTAATATTTATTTATTAGAAAAAATTAGAATGTTTATCAGAAAAATAAGAATATATGTTTATTAGAAAAATGTTAGAATGCTTATCAGAAAAATAAGAGTATACATTTATTAGAAAAAAATTAGAATGCTTATCGGAAAATTATAATATATATTTATTAGAAAAAGATTAGAATGCTTATCAGAAAAGTAAGAGTATATATTTATTAGGAAAAATTAGAATGCTTATCAGAAAAATAATAATATATATTTATTAAAAAAAGATTAGAATGCTTATCAGAAAAATAAGAATATATATTTATTAGAAAAAAATTAAAGAAATAAATAAAAAAAAAAAATAGAAAAATAAAACTTTTGAGCACGTTTTTTTTGTAAATCTAAACAATCAAATTTACTACCGTAAATAATATTTAAATGTTTAAGTAGTAAAAATATAAGAATAAGTAGTTTTCTGAAAAACTTAACTATAGAAAATAACGCATAATTGAATTAAGAGAAAGTTCTAGAATAAATCAATTTCAAAAATCTTAACAATGGATATGTATGCATTAACAATAACCACCGTAAAAATTAGCTAATTGACTATAGTTAATTACGATTATACGTTATAATTAAACTTTTAAAATTATTTATTAATTATACTATTTTCATCAATTAAACTTCAAAAAGTTTAAACAATAAAAATATTTCAAGCATCAATATTTTTTAATATTTAATTAATAAGAAACATTAGAATAATTAATTTACCAAAATCTAAATAGAAATCTTTAAATACATTAAAATTGATTGGTGATAAATATTTTTGAATGCTTATTTTAGCAAAATGCAACACTTTATTTTTACATTATTATAGACTTACTATAATTAAGAAATGCCACATATTTTTGAAAACTATCTATTCATTATTTCATAAACATTTGCAGATAACCAATAAAAATAAAACGATAATTTTAGAATTGCAAAATATATTTAAATTAATAAATCGAATGATAATTTAAAAAATATTTTATTCGTTAAAAATTATGAAATCGAATGATAATTTAAAATATTACATTCGATAAAAATTAATCTCAAATGTCTATCAAAGATTTTTTAATTAGTTTATTAAATAACTAATTCATAATCAAGTTTTATAATTCAAAATTACTAACACACATATACATTATATTTCAGGTTTATTTCATTATTTTTATTATTATTCGGTCTGCATAAAATGCAGCACTTTATTTATACAATATTATAGACTTACAATAATTAAAAAAATGTCACGTATTTTTTTTAAACTATCTATTCATTATTTCAAAACATTTGCAACCAATCAATAAAAAGAAAACTATAATTTTAGAATTACAGGTTTTAAAATTCCATGTTGTGTTGCTTTGTGGCAATGATTTCCTCGTAAGCAATACAAATAGAAACGAACCGGAATGGCACGTTTATTTTTACTTTCTGTTTTTTTCTTTCTATTCTTTTTTCTATAGCATTTTTAGTTTCACTTTTAGAACTCTATATATATGTGTAGTTCTTTTTAATGTGTGATTTAAATGTATTTATATATTTAAAACAGATAAGCAAAGACTTCTGAAGACCAATGGCTGTATATCTTCACTGTAATTATAATGCGAGCCACACACACATAAAATAACCTGAAATCTATGTATTATCATGTCATTTGATTGATTTAAAAAGTTTTTTTTTTTTAGTATTTCGTTTGATTTTTTTGTAGTAACGAAGCGCAAAAGTAATTAGTCAAAATTCGATTGTAATTTTTCTGTTCAATAATATTCCTGACTGAAATAAGTAATAAATTTCTGCGACTACAAATAGCTTTGTACCTTTTAATACATCCTCTAACTTTGGTATAGCTACATCGTTGAGTGCAATTTTAAAATATAACATATTTTAAACAATCTCATTAAAATAAAAAAAATTTTTGAAAAAAATTTCGCAAAAATTTTGTTGATTTAGTCAAAATTTCACAAATATTATTTCGCCAAAAAAATTCGCCAAGTGAGATTACTTACTTAAGTGCATTATTAACAAAAGCATTCATTTCCTGGATTTCAATACATAAAAAATCATTGAATAATGTATAGTATTTAAGTGTTTATTATTTGATTAAAATAGGACAATCATGTTCCAATCTAACAAATCAAAGACATGCCATGGTCTATGTAAGCCTAATTTAAAATATAAATTGGCAACAAATAAATGAAACTAAATGGAAAATAAAAGTAATTATTTTGTACGGAATTAGATTAAAAAAGCAAACATATTATTAAAAGAAGAATTAAAATTTCTAAATTTCATATCAGATAATAATAAATAATAATTTAATTATCATTTATTGAATAATTTATCGTATAGTAATTCATTAAAATATTTTTATTTATATTTCAGACGATATTTTAGCCTCTCATTTTCATTTAATTTACACAAAACAAATCTGATAAATAAATTGCGATTTATTGCTTATTTTCAGAATTCATTATGTAGATAAATTTATTGATAAATTACTTTCCAAATTAGGTAAATGTACAAATAATTTTTATGTTGTTTTTTTTTAAAGTTTTTATAATTTAAAATTTTTCTCATTAAATAAACAATTCTCTTCTTATGTATAATTTTCCACTCTGCAGAATAGTTAAGTTTGAAGTTTTAATATGTATTGATGAATTATAAAATTTCTTTTTAATGACTAATTTAAATAAATCATTTATTGAATGTTCTTAGTAGGTAAAAAAAAATTTTTCAAGTATAATTTTTAAAATTTCTTCTACTTTTCTATTCAGTTAATCTTAGATTGAAGAAAGCAAAATAAAAATTTTTAAAAAATCACGAATTTCTTTTTAAAAGATTTACTCCTAAATTAAGAAATAAAGGCCACCTTGTTATAAATAAATTTATTATAAATTTTTTTATAAAAAAATATACTAATAACTTAATTTTTAGAGACATCTTTTTTAAAAACATTGGTAAAATATTTAACAAAATTTTAATAGTTAAAATTTTTTTTAAGTAATTACATACTTTAAATGCAAAAAAATATCTTTTAGGAGTTTTATTTAATTAGTTTTCCTTTTTATAGGCCAATGTTGGACAAGATGAAGATTTTGAGGCAGCACACAAGAAAGCTACAGCCTTGGGTGCAAAAAAGGTATCCCAAATTTTTTTTGATTAAAGATGAATATAGATATGGCCATTATTAAATGAATTTACTCATTAGATGGAATGTTAAAAAATTAAGTAAAAAAAATTAAAAACTCAAGTTAAATCTGAATAAATGACCCTATTGTGCAGAATTCTTTTTTGTTAAAAAGAAGTTTAAAGAAATTGGATGTATATGAAAGGGCAAATGATATGATAAACGGGCTTTTTAAATAATTAAACTGAAGAATTTATTCAATTTCTTCTATTAGTTCACACTCTCTCTATATATATCTTGTTCAAATTTTCAATCGTTCATAAAAATACTTTTTATTCATCCACTCAAGTTCAAATACATTTTTTTTTAACTTGTAGTGGATGACACTTGATGTTAATACAATTTTTTCAAATATTAATTCATTCACTAAATTTAATTAATTAATTTTAGTTTTTTTTAGATTTAAGTTGTCTATATCTACCAATAGATGGCGCCAGATAAACTTAAAAAAAAATGAGTTGAAATTATTTATAAAGGACTTTCTGCAATATAGTGGAAAAAGTATTCATTGACTTAAAAATTTTTTTTATATATATTACTTGTTTTATTAAAAACTAATTGTGCCCAAAATTCATCAGATCGAGGCCAATTAGTAAGACCTTATTTCATCAAGTCGTTCCAATTCCTATTTTATCCAATGGAATCCGACATTATTATATTAAATTTAAGGTATTTCCAAGAATATGTTTCACAAAATGTTCTTGGAATTTCAAGTTTCATTATTTGTTGAAACATCGAACTTTTTTTTTAGTAAGTAAATCAACCTGATCATTTTCGAAAATTTCGCAGTAGCTAGAAATACTATTGTTAAACATAAGTATTTTTTTTGTATACAGGTCGTAATAGAAGATTTGAGGCAAGCATTCGTTGAAGATTATATTTGGCCAGCAGTTCAAGCTGGAGCCATTTATGAAGACAGATATCTTTTGGGTACTTCATTGGCTAGACCTTGTATTGCCAAATCTCTCGTTTCAGTTGCTATTCAAGAAAAGGCTTCTTACATATCACATGGTGCTACAGGAAAAGGAAATGACCAAGTTAGATTTGAATTGTCTTGCTACGCTCTTTGTCCTGATCTCAAGGTAATTGAAAAAAAAAAAAAAAAAAAACAATTTAATAAATGCTTTTATTTAAATACGCTTATAGATTTTGTTTAAATTATATTTAAATATAATTTGTAAAAAAGGCTATAATTTTTTATTAAAAGTGGTTTTTTTTTTTTGTTATTTAGACAGTCATTTTTAAATTTTAGTACATTGAATTTTGCGTTTTTACAGATAATAGCTCCATGGAGATTAAAGGAGTTCTATGAACGTTTTCCTGGGCGACAAGATCTCATCAAATATGCTAAAGTAAGATAACCAAGACAAAAAATTTCGATTTTATAAAAAAAAATGTTTTTTATAACTTATTGCTAATCTTTTCTATTGAGTGAATTCCTTGCATTTCTATGTTTCTATTATTATTATTGCTGTTTTTATTACATTTATGTTAGTAAAACAAACCTTTATACTCGTTACTTTCCCCACCGTTTAAAAACTCTTCTTTAAAAGAAATCAAAGATTATTATGATACGATAATTTTATTTATTTTTCATGGAGAATATCGTAGATTGTACATTTTAACTAACTTCTCTGCATAATAACTTAGCAACAATTTTTGTTCTTTTCTAAATACAGTCTACTGACACTGGAAGTTTGGACCACCCTGATTTAAAAGCATTTTTTTTAATTGTGTCGAGGACTGGGTCGTATTGGCCATATCCCTGTGAGCAGACCAATACAAACTAGCCTTGAAGAAGATATGTCATGTGAGCTGTACCGAAGAACGCTGTTATTCATTTAGCACTACCAGGGGGCACGTGTAGCTTGAAGATATAATGATACGGACACGAGTAACACTACTACCACATCTCTCCATGGCTCTATCATATTGATCCAGGACTTGCGGTTTAAAGTGGATTGCGAATCACTACAAACATCCATGGCACCTGCGGGATTTGAACCCGAAATCTGTAGCACCGACCTCCAGAGAGTTAGTCCCTCGACCATCAGGCCCCTGATTTAAAAGTTGGAGGATGATATTTTCTTTGATAATTTTCAGAAATACTTGGGTTCCCTATATACTGTGTGTCATATGGGGAAAAACCTGAAAAATTCACAGGCGATTAAAAATATCGATAAGTAAAACTTCGTCACAATCACATTCGCACTCTACACAGGTGTGTGCAAAACTTAAGCAACAGGTGGATTTTATGCCATAACTCTACGAGAAATTATCTGAGAGACATGACATTCAGAAATGAGGGAGAGTATTATGTACGTAAAGGATGACGAAAGCATCGGCGCTAGGTGCAGGACGATATATCGGTCATCCCCTGCAGTTGTCTTCCTCGGGCGGCCACCACCAACCTTTCTAACAGCTGTATCTGTGGTTTGGAACGCTTTCCAAACTGGCGAAACGACACTTTTGTTGATTCCGAACTCTACAGCTACATTGGTGATGGTACGCCCCTCCTCCAGCATTCCGAACTCTGCATCTACATTGGTGACAGTACGCCCCTCCTCCGGCTTTCCGATCATTCTTCCACGTGTGAAGTCGTCCAGGTGATTTCTTCTAGCCATATTTCACGAACTGACTCACTGGCACTTTACAGCGAATATGTTGAATTGCGTCTCCATCCTTCCTTTTATTTTACTGCTGAGCTGCGCGCGCAGACATCTCTCACGTCACCTCCGACGTTTCGTTCCTGATATTTGCATACGCATGACGTTTCTACTGACTTACGTGTTCATTGTACTGATCTCCAGACCTCCTTTTCTGCAATTTCATGGCTATCTGCTAAATTTTTACATTGTTGCTTAAGTTTTGTACACCAGTGTATATTTCAAAGCAATCTGTATAATGCATGCCACCAGCGAATCAAAATTCTCCTTGTATACTAAAAGCACGCACTATCTCAAGACAAGTAATGAAAATGCATTATGAGATTTACTACAGATAATTTTAAATACCTTATGTAAAAAATTCTGTTTGGTTTGTTATTGTCAAAAGAATCTTATTAGATTATCCAACTGCTTTGGGATTGCACAATTAAAATGTGTGATTGTTCTAACTTCAAGTATTGTTTTATATAGGCCAAAAATATTCCAGTTCCAGTTACAAAATCAGCCCCTTGGAGTATGGATGCCAACTTAATGCATATAAGGTATTTAGAATTTTCTTTTTATATATTTACATTAAGGTCAATCATCAGATTATTTGATTTTATTATACATATATTTTTATAATTTTTTAAGAAAGTTATTTAAAAATCAATTCATCAAAACACTAAAACAAATAGACGTTTAAAATTTGGAAAAATCTTATCTTTCAGTATTTTTAAAAATCGTATATGAATAAACACTGAAGGTTAAGAGAATAATTCAAAAGAAATTTAAAACTCTCTTTGTAACTGAGCAATTTCAATGTTCAGTAACATGAAATCGTAATCAAGATAAGTTATTTTTCAATTTTATTTGTATCTTTCCAATGCTTAAGAATCATTGGCTATGCAATTCATTTGAAATGTTTTTTCTTCTTCTAAAATATTTTATGGGCTTTAGATGTATAGCTCATTCACAATACTTTTTTAAATATTTTTATTACTTTCATGTGAATAGATATAAATTTATGAACATAAAAACTGAGAAATAAATTTTTTATAAATAGTTACGAATCGGGCGTTCTAGAAGATCCATGGACCGTTCCTCCAGAAGATTTGTATCGAATGACGAAAGATCCCCTAAAAGCTCCAGAGGAACCAGCAATATTGGATATCGAATTTAAAGAAGGTTGGTTTTTTTATTTCGGATATTATGAATAATATGCTTTAAATGCTTAAACTGAAATCAAATTATTATCATTAAGTAAGAAATTATTTAAATTTATATTATTATCAACTACAGTATGATTGAGATGTGAAGTAATGAAAATATATGAGTTAATTATTTTCTTAATATTGTAATGTCTCGGTCTATACTAGACCTATAACGGCTTCAAAAGGTGGGCCACTGTTGGGATCATGGGAATACTTTAATGTTTATTTACAAGCACTATATATTTATATATATACAAATACAGAACTCTTAGTTATTATATAAAGAAATGAAAATTAAAAATATAAATTTGATCACAAGTGCACGATTAAATCACGACTACTGTTCACTCAAGGTTGGAGATTTTCGAGTTCTCGAGTCTACATTGAATCTCAAAATAAGTGGTCTATGACAGACCTTAATTATTACATGGCGTAATACATGAAAACACAAGGGACTCATTTTGGAAACCGGCGAAACTCGGGCCTGTTCAATCACTTCAGAGAAAAAGAGAAAACAACACTCGTCACAACTTGTCGTAGAACTCTCCCCTTTCTTCCCCAAGAAATTCGTTTAAAAAAACATTCATCCAGAGAGGGAAGGGGGGGGTCAGCTTCCCTCACTTCTTATTAGAGTAGACATTTTCTCAACTCATGGTCTATCACCAATCATGATGCGACAACTTATCACGTAGTCTATATCCTATCTATAACTGTTGCGATTACCGGTTTGTAAAGGTCCAATAGACTATCGCTAATTTCATGATGTCTCATTATCCATGACACTGAATATCTGCTATCATATTTGACAGATTATTCTAATATCTACAACACTGCTTATCTGATGTCAAATTTGAGTGGCAGGTTGTTTTTATGTACTTGTTAAAGAATATACATTCCTCTCTCCTGAAAATGAAATGCCACAATTCTTCGTGTGGGAAAAATACTACAATACTGAATAAAACTACATTTGTAATCCTTCCAATAACTTCCTATCAAATGCCATTAAAAAAATTATTCAACATTTTAAACTCTTTCTTATGCATAAATCTTTGATATTTCTAAAATATATGTTAAATTTTTTACTTCATATTATTTATTCCTAACTAAATGCTTCCAAAGAGTCTGATTGTAAGAATATAAACAAATTCAGTATTAACGCATTGATAAAAGCTGAATTATTATTTATAAATACAACTTATAGAAATAAAGTATAGTTGACCTATCAGATGATTGTATTGTGAACTTTCTTAATGGAAATACAAGAATGAATGTGTAAGACTAATTTATACTTTTTTTCTTTTTATCTCTGGTATTTAGTCGAAATCTGGCAAACATTTATGTAATTCAAAATAAGTTTATTTCCATCGAAATTTCGACTATTGGTCTAAATCCATAAATTTAGATACAGATGCTCGAATTTTAGATTTTATGCTTAAAATATTAACAAATTAAAATGAACTAATATTATTTTTGAGGATAAACAAAAATAAAAGAGTACAAATAGTTCCGGGTTACCATGACTTGTAACTCCTATTGTATTATTCTAATATATTTTCTTGTTTTATAGGTGTTCCAGTGAAAACAACAAACTTAAAAGACAATGTGGTAAAAAATTCATCCCTTGATTTGTATCTTTATCTGAACGAAATCGGGTAAGTTAACACAAACTCAATGTGAAGCTTTTTTTTTTAAATTTGCTTTTGTCCCAAAATATTCAGCATTCAAGAACGACTATTACGAAAAAAAAAAAAATTATTAAGAAATAATCATTTACGATTTTAATAATTTTTTTATTTCTTTTGGAATTACTTGTTTTTACGAAATAAATTTTTAAACTAGTAGAATTAAAAATAAAATTTTGATATACACTCAAGAGACAAAACATTTTGACCACCTGTCTATAACGAGTTGGCCATCTTTGGCGCGCAACACAGCTTCAACCCGCCTTGGCATGGATTAATACCACCACTTAATACCAGTTAAATACCACTTCCACCTGATCACGTGCCTTTCACGTCATCCAGGCGAGTTCATTGCAAAATGTAGGGGTGGTCATAATGTTTTGGCTCTTGAGTGTATAAATAACTATGCTTAAAATTTAAAAAATAAATTCATTTCAACCCATAGGGGACTTCATGGGATTGGCCGCATTGATATTGTAGAAAATCGATTTATTGGCATTAAATCTAGAGGTAAGTTATTGTTTAGATTAGTTGAAATAATCCACTTATAATCATACTTTTCAATATATGAGTATTAATTAAAAAAAGTGCAAATGTAAAAATTTTGTTAAATATCACTATATTTATAAAACTTCACAGGATTATTGATTTTCTTGCTTTGTTTAATTTATATTTAAGTTTTAGAACTAATTTAACATAGAGTATGCACTAAAGAAACAATGAAATTTCATTTCGTTAAATACAATTAATTACTTTTATATCAAAGGTACATACATCTATGATCATTATCCAATAAACATTCAATTTTAATAGCAGTTGATAAAGACGTAAACTATAAATTAATATAAAAATGTTCCTCGACTCACGAATTAAATAATAAAAATGAAAGGAAAATACATCACTTTATACATTGATAAATTTGCTAGAATTGCCGATTAAAATTGGCATTTATTAAATTACAAATGCTGTTTAACCTAATTAAATTCAAGCTTACCTCATCAATATATTTTAAATACCAAATATTCTTAACATTATTCATTCTGTAATTTAGTTCTGCAGAAAAATTAAAATGAAAATTACGAATGGTTTTCTTAAAGACATTATTATTTCTGTGTTGATGCAATTTTCCTAACATTAAGTTTAAAAAGAATAATACACTTTTTTAACATCATAAATAGATATGTAAGATGTTGTAAGTTGAAAAAACAGCAAATTCTTCTTTCTTTATCTATTTTAAAAGTCAATTTTGCATTGTTGAAGTGCCTTACAAATCGTTCACGTAAATCGTATCATCTATTTTTACTATCGCAAACATTTAAATTGTGCTTTTCATCTCCATTGTAACGTCTGGGCCTATACTAGACCTATAAAGGCTTCAAGAAGAGGACTATTTTCAGGTTCATGGGAACACTTTAATTTTTATATCCAAGCATTATATATATATAACAGGTGGGCTGAAACGTTCATAGGCTGAAACATAGATGGCGCTATTAGTATTAAATCCATATGAATTTTAGTTAGCTCTAACCTTCAAAAGACACGTGTATAAATTTGACAGCTGTTGCACTATTAGTATATAAGTTATAGCATTTTTAGTGTTCATCATGTGCAGTCCACTCGGCTGACTGTCGATTGGACTCCGGTGAGAAATGATGGAGCCATGTTTCATCCATTGTCTCATATCGACGCAAAAATTCGGGTTTATTATGATTGAACAGCTCCAAACACTGCTTGGAATCATCAATTCGTTGTTGTTTTTGGTCGATTGTGAGCTCGCGCGGCACCCACTTTGAACAGAGCTTTCGCATATCCAAATATTCATTCACGATATGTCCAACACGTTCCTTTGATATCTTTAGGGTGTCAGCTATCTCAATAAACTTCACTTTACGGTGATCAGAAATTATTTTGTGGACTTTTTTTGATGTTTTCGTCGGTAACAGCCTCTTTGGGGCGTCCACTGCGCGCATCGTCCTCGGTGCTCATTTCGCCTCTTTTAAATTTAGCAAACCACTTCTCTACGGGTGATTTTCCTGGTGCAAAGTCCGAATAATGTTTATCAAGCCAAGCCTTGGCTTCAATAGTATTTTTTTCGCCAAAAAAGCAATGCTTTATTAACACACGAAATACCTTTTTATCCATTTTTTCAAACTAACAAAAGTTGCTTCAGTAAAAATGTTATAACTCACATACTGTTAGTGCAACAGCTGTCAAATTTATATATGTGTCTTTTGAAGGCTAGGGCTAACTAAAATCATATGGATTTAATACTAGTAGCGCCATCTATGTGTCAGCCTATGAACATGTCAGCCCAACTGTTATATATATACACTGAAGTGACAAAAGTCATGCGATAGCAATATGCAAATTTTCAGATGGCAGTAGCATCTCGTAGAACAGGTATAAATGCGCAGTGCTTTCATTTCTGTTCAAGTTATTCATGTGAAGAGGTTTTGACGTGATGATGACCGCACGACGGGAATTAACAAACTTTGAACGCGGAATGTTAGTTGGAGCTAGACGCATGGGTCATGCCATTTCAGAAATCGTTAGGGAATTCAACATTCCCAGATCCACTGTGTCAAGAGTGTGCCGAGAGTATGAAATTTCAGGCATAACATCCCACCATGGACAGCGCAGTGGTCGACCGCCTACACTTAACGACCGAGACCGGCGACGTCTGCAAAGAGTCGTAAATTCTAACAGACAAGCAACACTGCGTCAAATAACCGCAGAAATCAATGTGGGATGTACAAGGGACTTGTCTGTTAGAACTGTGCGGAGAAATTTGGCTTTCTTGGGCTATTCCAGAAGAAGACCGACTCGAGTGCCTTTACTGACAGAACGACATCGCTTGCAGCGACTCTCGTGGGCACGTGAGCATATCGGTTGGTCCCTAGATGATTGGAAAACCGTGGCCTGGTCCGATGAGTCACGATTTCAGTTGGTAAGAGCTGATGGTAGGGTTCGAGTGTGACGCAGACCCCACGAAGCCATGGACCCAACTGTCAGCAAGGCACTGTACAATCTGGTGGTGGCTCCGTAATGGTGTGGGCTGTTTTTCATGGCATGGACTTGGTCCTCTGGTGCGACTGGACCGAACATTGATTGGAAATGCTTCTGTTCAGCTACTTGGAGATCACTTGCAGCCATTCATGGACTTCATGTACCCAAACAACGATGGGATTTTTATGGATGACAATGTGCCATGTCACCGGGCCACAACTGTTCGCGATTGGTTTGAAGAACATTCTGGACAATTCCAACGAATGATCTGGCCACCTAGATCGCCCGACATGAATCCCATTGAGCATTTATGGGACATCATCGAGAGGTCTGTTCGTGCCCAAAATCCTGCACCATCAACGCTTTCACAATTATGGACGTCTATCGAGACAGCATGGCTCAATATTCCTGCAGAAGACTTCCAACGACTTGTTGAGTCCATGCCACGTCGAGTTGCTGCACTTCGCCGGGCGAAAGGAGGGCCGACACGATATTAAGAGGTATCCCATGACTTTTGTCACTTCAGTGTATATATATATATATATACACTGAAGTGATATAGTGAACTATATATATATATACAGAACTCTATTTGTTACAAATTATTATTTACAAAAAAAACCCCTGAAAAATAAAGAATTATATTTGATTCACAAGTGGAATTCCTTCCAAGCACGGAGCTTTTCAGTGTTCTCGAGTCTACGAAGAATCTAAGGGAACTGGCCTTAATTAGGCTGGCTTCCCTCACTTCTCATTGGAGTGAACACTTCCTCAGCCCATGGTCTATCACCCATCACGATGTAACAACTCATGACGTAGTCCATATCCCATCAGTAATTTTTCGACCTGTGAAGGTCGAACAGGCATTCGCTAATTTCATGAGATCTCATTATCCATGACAATGATTATCTGCTACCAGATTTGAGTGACAGGTTGTCCTCATCAGAACAAAACACTAAATGCATGTAATATAAATATCCTCGAAGCGGAACAGAAATGCTATATCTCTTCGCGTGGGAAAAATGCTGCACCATACATTTTTTAATACATTTTTTATTTAGTTTCTACAGAAAAAAAGATACTGACATAACAGTGATAGAAATTTCGTTTCTATGGAATCAATGAAAAGCACAATCGGCAAAAAAGACAAACGTTTAAAGATGAAAGACTTTACATGTATTTCGCTTATTTATTTCCTTCTTATTATTATTGTGAGTTAGCAAGAATAAAAAATAAATTCTTTCAAGAGTGTCAATTAATTAAGATATAGTTTATTTATTTATTTTTATATTTTGAATTCTTGTATTTTTATGTCACTTTCGTTTTTCTCTTACAGGTGTTTATGAAACTCCAGGTGGAACTATTATTCATGCCGCACATACAGATCTAGAAGTATTCACAATGGATAAAGTAGGACTTATTTAAAATATAAGCTAACATTACTGTTGTTTTAAATAATTACAATTAGAATATACTTGATTTATTTCACAATGCTAGTGTAAAATAAAATCACAGAAGAAAAAAAAATTCATGAATGTCTTGTGTGTGTGTGTGAGTGTCTGTGCAAGATACGAAATACTTTAATAATATAGTGCAAAGAGTCTAGAAATGGAATATTTTAGAGTGCAAGTACGGGAGGCCCCACGTTGGGCGCCAGATTGTAGTGTCAGTTATTTGTGCAGCTGTATCTGGGCATGATTGGGTTGAGACACAAGTTTGAGAACACACAGCTTTATTTACAAGTGCACAAGCCCGAACATGACACACATACAATAATTAACACACACCATGTAACACATTTAAAGACATCTAATTAAAGATTATTGGAAAGATTTTATTCCTAAGCCAAAAATCATCTCATTTCTTCTCGGAATGAGCGATTGTAACTAACGGCAGGGCCGGTTGCGCCGTACTTCCTCTCGAGTGAGAGTCTCGATGCGTACTGATCATTTCTCCTGGCGCGCTTGCAGTGCGTAGGAGGGAGTACAGTTACAATATTTGATTTCGAAATTCCGCTTGAGAAAATAAGTAATATATGCCATATGAGCCAATTATGCCCCAAATATTTAAAAGTGTTCAATTTTCACTAATTTATTTTTTCAATGTTTGTAACACTGCATATGAATTATGTATTGACTTTATACACGTTATTAAGAAGATAATTTAATTTTTCTTCTCTTGCAAGGTAAAATTCCAAATTTAATTGGTTTTACACTTTTAGTGACGACTTTTTTTCTTCTTTATGTGAAAAATGTCTTTTAAAAAGTCCAGGGAAAAAAAAATTGAAACCAGTATTTAGTTAAATTGATTTATGTGTAATTTGGGCATGAAACGAACGCCATTATACATTGGGAGGATATTTGAAGAATACTAATACATTACAGAAATGGACGATATTCATTTAGTATTGGCTGATACTGAATCGAATAGTATCAATAAAATCTCATCATTTCGGTATAATTTCTGATAATACTTTAGGACTTCAATAAAAGTAATAATTTGTGTAACATTCTCCTAGCTTCACGTCACTCCGAATGCCCTCTAACAGAGTTATGGAGTATGGTGAACAATTAAAAACATCGGTTGGACGCAATCACTGAACAGGCATGATTTTAACCCTCCACCCCAGAGAATGTTATATTTTCCTTTAAATTGTTTAGTTTCATGACTATTATATGATGCTTTGCCCCGTATGAAAAGGATTCTGATGATTAGTTTTTTCAATCATGTTGCACTACATCTGCAAATTGGTATAAACAGTTGACGTGATTAATACTTAACATTAAAATACCAAGTATTGAATTTATCAGTCATCGCTGGATTGTTACGTTGTTATTTCTGTTTCATTTTATTTCCGTTATAACTTGTTTTCTTATATCTAAACGAGTTTAAACGTCATTTCATGTCTCACCTTATGTTCATTGGCATATAATTATTTATAATCTTGATATCCTCCGAATAATCAATGATAGCCCGACTTATAGCTCAGTGGCAACATGCGCTGCTAGTGAGCTTTAATGGATGAGGTTCCATCCGCTGGCGGCTTTGTTGTAGACTCTTTTTCAAAAGACGATGAGATTCGATGGCGTTTGTGATGTTCAGCATCTTGCCTCGTGAGTCGGACTACCTGGTGGGGATTTTCCTAATTTTCTCTCAAACGATAAGCAAATGCTGGGTAGTTCCCCCTTTAAATCCTCCCGAAGGCACTGCGCTCCTTCTTCAGCGACAGGGAATCAAGCCAGACTTCTATCTACGAGTGCTCCATCACGACAGAGCCTGCCTCCTTTCTGTCCATCCATGAGTAGATTACTCATGGATCGCCCCGCACTGCAGGACACTGAGAATTAGACACACAAAATCAATAACATACAAAGATTTACTTAAAATCTTTTTTAGCATTCCTTTTGCACTTTGATTTTAACGATTAGCTATCACGTTTTTAAATAGAATATTCAAATTGTATACTATATATATATATATATATTAAATAAGCGCTCTTTAATCCGACACTTTTGTGACCCCGATTGTGCTGGTTTATCAGAGTCAATATATTTTAAATGGAAACTTCAAAGACGAATCGCCCCTCTCAGAAATTTTACACGGTTAAAGCATGTAGATATTTAGGTTTACGCTCATTCTGAACCTGTGTCAGTAATATCAATATTTGTCAAAGTATTTCGTTATTCTAACAACTATAAAATCAAAATTCATACACTGAACTTTAATTTAATTGGATATTATTGGATTGATAAGAAACGCAGCACCTAAGAAAAATTAATACAGTATAATGTTGGTTAAAACGAGTTATGACAAGCTACTGTATGGTAAGAAAAATACACATGAACGTTGCCGTTCAAAAAGGTAACTGATATTGCATAGCTACTGTGATTCGTTAGGCATCTCTTCGTCAAAAAATTACGAATTCTACCAAAATTTACTAGTTCAACAGATTTAAAAGTTATACGCTATATTCAAATGGAAACTGATAAACAGTAGCCAAAAATGTGAGCAATACTGTGTCGCAACTTGAGTATTGAGCTCAACGAATGCACGAATCTCCATGAAAAATATATGAACGTGAACGACTCGATCGCTGCCGGATTATAGAAAGTATCGAACCGTCGAATGCTGAATTAAAAAATACTGTATTTTTATGCCAATTGTATTTTTATTTAAATACAAATAATTGATACTTTTATTATTTGTGTATTATTTGTTTACAATAGATTTGTTTCTATTTTAGGAAATTTATAAAATTAAAAAGAATCTTTCCATTAAATTTTCTGAATTAGTGTACAATGGTGAGTACAATGAAAAAATATTTATATAAAAAAATTTGTTTCTATAAATAAAAAAAAATATATATATGAAATATTACATGAAAATATCTGAATATAGTATTAAAATGTATTTTTTTTACCGACGAATTGTTATACGAAAATTATTGTATAGAATAAACTATAAATAATAGAATGGTAATTAAAACCTTACCTATAATTTATTTTTGAAACAATATGTTGTGTATGTCAATTATTTACATATTTGACAAAAAAAAAGTACTATAAATGATTTAGCTTTTGAAAAGAAATTTATTAGCATAGTTATACAGTAAAAAAAAAAATATTTATGAACTTAATGTATAATCGTATAGTTTTACTTTACAATTTAATTCTTGTTACTGATTATTAGAAATCTGTATTACATAATGTTTGTACGCAATTTTTGTAAGTAATTTATAATTAATTATGCTTTTATTATTAATTATGTTATTAGAATTAATTTAATTAGGATAGTTTTACGTTAAAATAAACATGTTCATATAATTGTCAGTGTTCTTAAAAAGATTAAAAAAAAAAAAAACATCTCGGCTCCAAGTTGTGATTAAAAAACACCATTTTTATCAATTTAAAAGAGTATGTCAGAAATTTAGCAATTGATGAAAATAATAATAAACAAACGTTCTAGCATTTGACTAAAGTAAAGTTTACGATTTCAAATCTTTCATAAAAGGAGGTTTCCCGAAAAAAGTAACTGTTGAATCACTTGAATTTTGATTAAACTGTTAAATGTATTAGTGAGTATTTTTCTCCTAACACAAAATTCTGCTGTTTTTTAATTTACTTATGTATTTTGTTTCTATAGATAAATAACATATATAATTAACAACATATATAAAATAACCCCCTATTTAAATTATTAATTAGTATTAACATTTAAAGTTCGTAAAATTAATGTATATACGATGTAAAATCTCTTATTCCCATAGTTAAATTCGCTACCATATGAAAAATGTGGTCCATAAAAATTTATCTAAAAATTACGTAATATTTAACATAGAACTTTATATGTAGGACTGTGGTTTAGCCCTGAAGGTGCATATCTTCAGTCTTGCCTGCAACTGAGCCAGAAAGATGTAAACGGAACTGTGCGAGTCATTCTTTACAAAGGTCACGTCAGAATCTTGGCTAGAAAATCCCCGACTACTTCATATAATCAAGAGTTAGCAAGGTAAGAATATATTTCACTAATAAACAAGTAATATAAAAAAAAAAAAAATTTAAAACAATTCCTACTTTTTTTATTATATTGCAGAAAAAAGTACCTAAAAAAATTATTAAAAAGTAAACTTTATAAATAATTTTCATTCATTTTTTTAACTTTATCTGGCGCCATCTATTGGTAGATATATACAACTTAACTCTAAAAAAACTAAAATTAAATAATTAAATTTAATTACTGAATGAATATTTGAAAAAAATTGTATTAACATCCAGTGTCATCCACTACAAGTTCAAAAAAAATATATATAAACTTGAGTAGATGAATAAAAAGTATTTTATGAACGATTGAAAATTTGAATAAGATATAGGGAGAGTGTGAGCTAATAGAAGGAATTGAATAAACAACTTCTTTCAATATTATTCATTTATAAGAACTCTATTTTTCTAATCAACGTTAATAAAGGAATGTTCGCAATTTCTAAATTAGATGAAAAGTTTTTTTGTAGTTTTTTTTTAAGTATAATATCTTTACCACTATGCACATAAATGCTGATATTCAACAACGATTATTTTTCAAAAACACTACTTCATTTGAAAAATGCACTAACTCATACTACGTTATATAGACAACACGATTATTGCAGTAGTTTTAAAAGAAAGTGCATAATATATATCGTTACAGAAAAATAACATTTAAACTTGGATTGTTTACTAAGTTTTATTGTTTAGTCTAGGAAATTTTCTTCTTACAGTTATTATGTTTCGAATGCTTCTCATGGAGAACAAAGCTTAGAAGTATTGATTGCATCCTATTCATGTTTCGGATGAAAAGAGAGGAAGATGCTCACTTTTTAGAAGACTATATATATATATATATATATATATATATATAAATTGGATACTGTCAAGATATATATATATATATATATATATATATATATACACAGTCCTGTCACATTAATGTGGCCATCACCTACTTTCGACGTCAACGTGAAATGACCAATCACAAAAGGCAGGTGGCAGCACATTTCAGTGGAGTGTATATAATGTATGTAGTGTATATAGGATGTCCTAGGGCATCGAAAAGCATTTCAATCGTTATGTATATTCTTTCTATATATATATATACGGTCCACTCTGCCAAAGATGGTTATTCTGGCTTTTGACAGATGGTCACATTAATGTGACTGGACTGTATATATATATATATATATATATATATATATATATATATATATATATATATATATATATATATATATATATAAATTGGATACTGTCAAGCTATATACATATATATATACACACATATATATATACCTTGACATTAGAGAGTTTTTGCATACCGTACGTTAGTTACCGTAGGACGTCCGTTAGCTTTTTCTCCCTAGCGCGCATGCTCATAGGAAACATAATTTCCATAGGATGTTTCCTATTCCTCCAATTTATATAAAATCAGTCTTTTAATATTTTGTTTTATTTTTCAAAGCAGTAATCATTCAAATTGTTAAAGTCAACTTACATCGGATATATATATTATACTTCTTCTTCATTGCCGCAACAGCCTTATGATAGGCCAGGGCCATTGCGAAACATGATATGTTTTTCTTTTTACGGGGTAGGATTGTCAGCCCTATGCCCAAGGCTTGGCAGTCATATTAGAACGGGACCTACGGCTTAAAGTAGATTCCGAACAACTACAAAAATCAAGGCTCTGCCGGAAATCGAACCTGAAACCTGTGCCACGGAGCGCTATATATTTTATACAGTATTATAAATTATCCATACCCAGAAAGAGATAAAAACGCATTAGCCATTGTATGTCAGATTAACTGTAAATAAGTTGTAAATATCAAACTATTGTTAGTGTAATCATTTGTGAGAAATTTATACGAAAATCAATACTCAGGTAGTAAACTCCTTTGATAAATGTAATGTAGCACATTTTTTAATGCACATACGTGAAAAATATTACGTATTGTTTGACATAATAAATTATAATACATTTAAAAAAATTTCTATGCTTATGCAGTTAATGAATATCAAATACTTATTTTCCTTCTTAGCATGGATTTTCCAGGCGACTATGCTCCTGATGATGCTGAGGGTTTTATCAAAGTCCATGCCTTAAGGTAACAAATACAGATATTAATTCAAAATTAATTTAAAATTTTGTTTGTACATTTGAAGCTATCTATATTTATATATATATTCTGTTTTTAGATTGAAAGAACATTTCCGTGCAAAGTCAAAGTGATCCTTCACTACATTTACCAAAGCCATTTCTGGGATGTGTTACTATTTTTATATATAGATGATTACAAATATGAAAAACTGATTTTTAAAAGAAAATATAAGAAATTATATATTTGTTTCTTTAATTGTTTCGATAAATAAATTTTATTAAAATATATAGATGATTGGTTTGAAATACTTTTTAAGTTACTGTGGAATATTATGCCTATAAAGTAGTATACAGAATAAAAGTTTTCTATGGTATGTAAATTTAATTTAATGAGTAGTAGATTTTACTCATCCTAAAAGCAGTATGCAATAAAGAGAATATGCTTAACACATTTTTTTAAAATTAATTCCATGACAATGAAAGATATTTATGTATATTTTTCTTAATATTTTAACTAAATGAAACATTTGTTGATGCAAAGGGACGTATCAATCACATTTTGACATTCAAAATCTCAATTTGATCAGATTTTTGGCATCACGTTTTATAAATAATAAAATTAACTAAAAATCAAACATAAACGTATCAATCGTTAGATTTCGCATAAGCGTGTCTACAATTAGCAACATACATTGAACAACCAAACATTAAAGCCCCTTGACTGGTAATTGTAAGTCCTTCTTTGAAACGTAAAAAAAAGCTTTAAAGTGAAACTGATGCTCTCAATTAGGCATCATGAAAAATCATAAGAGAACTGAAAAATGATGTACTCGTTACGCTTCGCTATAATGAACAAAGATCTATCTTCATATGGCATGAATAACGTTGATGAGGCTTTCTTTAACAGATCTAGTATCCTTAAACTATTTCCATAAGCTTGACAAATTGCTGGAGAATCATTTTAGTTTCTAGCAATCTGCCCATGATTCACCATCTCATTTCAATATACGAACTTGTTATATATTCCATGGAAATTATATTAAAAAATTATGCTGGTATTGGAAAATTCATTGATGTTTATGCTCTTACATGTCATTCCGTTTTTTGTCATACCCACAAGGAGGAACATGATTCATCAGTTCATTTTCAACTCATCAGTTAATACATATGATTATGTGTGCACCTGTTATGCAAAGGAATTATTTTTAGAAGGGATACTGCAATACCTGACAGACAAAAATGATGAATTATGCATACATGCACATTCCTTCTTTTCACCACTATTGAATTCATGGCTCTGTGCCATCACTCTTTGCAACCATATAGCACGGCCATCTGCAGAAAAAGCTTTCGAAGCTTTTTCGAAAACGAAGCTTTCGATCCCATCAATATCTTTTTGGCTGCTGAAAAGATCTTCGGATAGATATTTTACATGAATGCAAACATCTTTAATATGTACTAACAATTGTATATCGTGACATGATATACAATTGAGACAGTCGGCATGACCTGCAATTTCCAAAATGCTTTTATTCAACCCTTTAGTCATCAAGATCCATCCTTTGTAGCATAAATCTCAAAAAAATTTTTTAAGTTGCCATAACAAAAATTAGGCAAGGCATTTTAGATTTAGGTTTGGTTTTATTTATGACTACAAAACCTACCCCTTTCATCTAATTATCTTTGACAACAACTTTATCCCAAAACGTAAAGGTGATTTTAAGGATATTGTTCAATCGGTGTATTTACTTACGAGAAAGCAAGTATAAGTAGTCTAATTCGTCAAAATTCTCTAATAATAAGTTATAATAGGATTTGTACATTCATATACAAAATATATTACCTCATTCTATTAAGAAGATATCCAGAAGACATTCTTTTTTTTATAAGAATCAAATAATGGTATAGCAAGTGTAATTTCAAAAATATTTAATATTCAGTTTAAATACTAGTTTTGAAATTGATTTATCAATTTTGATAATTTTCATCAATATTTTGCAACATTTGATTAACAACTGTAGGCATGAAATTTGATTGATTAATAACTCTTCCCAATTGTTCAGTAAAACATAATTTCACTCTATCAGAGAAACGCACAACCTAATATTTAATGTATAAAACATTTTGAATAACAATTTTCACTACATAAAAATACATGATATGAAAAAACTACTCCCTACACACGTATACAGTCCAATTATACAGATTGTCTCTAAAATAACAGACAAAAATGTAAATTTAGGCACATAAGGAAGATATGATTAACAGACAAATTAGAAAGTCAAAGGAAACAAATATTTGAATGTATAGTTTTAGTTAAAAATAATTGCTTGAAAGAGCAACTACTAACAGTAATTCAAGATTAACAATTGTGGCATATGGATAGGCGTACATTAGCAAAATTTCCAAGCATGTAAAGAATATTTCCAGCTGTAATTGACAATTTAGCCACTAGATCTTTATAGAACTCAATGGAACTTTCATAGATCATACACTTAATGGGCAAAAACAAGAAAATCCATATATGTCAAATTTATTAATCGTGTGGATCAGAGCAACAATCGATCTACTCTTAGCGTCAAGCAAGGTGTTTTCTGACATTCTTACTGAAGGTAGCCAGGGATCCACCGTGCTGGAACCACCTTCGTTTGCGTACAATTGGAGAAACATCAAAAGAAACTCCTGTAAGATATCTTGTTCAAAGACAATGTACGTGGGATCTAGAAGTGCGTGTGAATTGCATGATATTTTTACTAATGTTCACCAATCCATACACCACCATTATGAATGATGTAAATACTGGAGGGCGCTCTTTTGAGTATTTACTGTAAAATCTTTATTAATATTATTAAAATATTTCTATAATTTACCTGCCTTTCTCACTTACCTGTTTTTATATATCTTCCTTACATGTGTCATTTCCGAACATGCATTCAATTACAATATCTGATTATTTCATCCATTCTACCTGCATTTACGTTTTTTGTATAGATATTGGATATAAAATATTTGACATATTTATCTTTTAATTTATCTAAAAAATAAAGAAAAATTCTTTGATACACACGATTTACATATTTTTTCCTCTTAATTACTTGTTTTCACTTTAATAATGAAAAGTTATAAAATTTTGTAATGAGCCTCTGATGAGCAGTTTATAAAGTTTCTCTAAAAATATGCAAAATCAGCAATTGAACTTACGTTAATTTGTTCTCAAAATGTCGCCGGCAACCTCATTTAAAAGTACACAAAAGATTAAATTTACAGGTTTTCAAAAATTGTATTAGAAAATGAGGCTAAAAGAACTACCAACGCACAATGATTACTAATAATTTAATAAAATTAAATGTATCATAAAAAATGTTTGCTATGGTTTTCGAAGGTGCCTCATTGGAACGTGTTAGCTCCCGTTGTCGCATCACATTTCCAGCTGATCTGCCGAAGAAAGATTGTCCAAGACCCCACACACTCAGCAATACGTAA